>LBNU01012033.1:115326-179332 GCA_014162995.1 Artemisia annua
AAATAATTATGCTAAAACATACATACTAGAGTGTATGGGCATATGTAGGCGATTTATAAAGGTTTAGCACTTTGATACAAGCAAATATATAAGCATGTGTAACCGATTAATTGACCCGACCCGTTATAAATTTTATTTAAAAAGAATTACCCATTATCGAACCATTTATCATTGGCCATTGCCCTCTTTAATTAGATTTCCTGGCTCCGCCATTGATATATATATATATATATATATATATATATATATATATATATATATATATATATATATATATATATATATATATATATATATATATATATATATATAACCAAAACTTTAAAAAAATCTAACCAAAACTTAAAAACCGCTAATTAACTACTTTAATTTTAGTTTCCGGTTGTTGAATCACGTGATTTGCACGTGACCTGTGAAAATTTGAAGAAGAAGACGATGAATCAGGTGAGATATAAATATAATCGTAATTATAATAATTTTTATAGTAATTATGATTCTGATAGTTTTATGATGAATCAGGTGATGGTGAATAACCGTAACGACGGTGGTTACGGTGGCGGTTGCGGTGGTTATGCCACGTGGCAGCCGGTGGTTAACAGCTCCTGTTATCGAATTAATAACAATAATAACTGGAAAATGAATAAAAGGAATGTTAATAATAATATTAATAATAATGTTAATAATAAAAGTAACTTTAAGGAAATGCAGCAACAGAATAATTGGTTAAAACTAAAACCGAGACGTTTCGCGAAAAAGAAGTTTAGTAAATCAGCTCCATTAGCGCCTAGGAACACGACGTCGTTTTTAATACGTGCGAAAAAATCAGGGGGGATAGCCTCTTTAGTTTCGCCGTGTGCTGCTACGCCGGCTGTGTTGCCCACGCCTGTTTTTTCGCCGTCTAGGGAGGTTTTAGGTGATATGGCGAAGGAGGAGTGGGGGGTGGATGGGTATGGGAGTATGAAAGGGTTGATTAGGGTTAGGAATGATGACGATGATGAGGAGGATAGTGGGTTGGGTGAGGGTGTGATTGATGTCGAGAGACGATTTGAAATGGTTTACCCGAGTAACGGTGGGGGGAATTTGGAGAGTAGAGTTGATGATCAGGGTAGTCATATAGCGAGATTGGAAGAAGAGAATGTGATGTTGAAGGAACGGTTGTTTTATATGGAGAGGGAGTTTGGTGAGTTGAGGACTAGGTTGCAGTCGTTGGAGGTTAAAAAACAGAATGATTGTGGGAGTAATGATAATGATAACAGTGACGGGAATCAGTGTTCGGTTCATATTGAAGGTGGTTATAAGATGGATAACAATGACGAAAACGAGTGTTCTTTTCATAATGAAGACCATAAGATGGAAGACGAGGATAATGAGATAGTTGAAGCGAAAGAAAAGGATTTAAACAGGATGGTAGTTAATGTAGATAGTAGCGACATCAGCATTGAGCTAACGGACCATTGAAGATATGTGTTAGTACAAACTAGGAAAGCCTATTCTGCTAACTGAACTTGTGGTGGTTAACTCGAGTTTTTTCATTTCTGCAAATTGGTCATACATTCGTATTCATTTCAGTCGCGTCAGTATAGAGAAATTGTTCAGGATATCTTCTAAAGTTTTTGTTTCCATGTTTTGTTTGACTTTGGTTTTAGGATTGAAGTTTAGGTATGATAGATGTGCATTTGGTGTGTTTCTGAACTTTAGGATTTCGAGTTTGATGAAAATGACTTCAGTGTAATTCAATGTTTCTATATAAAATTTGTTATTAGGTTATTATGTACGTAGTATCTGTTATGTTGATATTTTTACACCTTGTTTTGTGGGTTAAAGGCAGCAATTTGTTTTAAAAGCTTTAACTGTTACAATGTATCTTCTTCAGTTAGTTACCTTTAAAAGATGAGTATGTAAGAGGAAGGCACTTGATGACTTGAATTGTTAAAACTTAAAACTCAAGTCTTCTTTTCCTTGCCCAAATTTAGACCCATATACATGATTTGGAAGATAGAGGCTTAACTAAAAACAGAATATGCATATGACACCTAATATTACTTTGCATGCCAAACTACAGCATTGATAAGCCATTGTTAATTTGGAAACTCAGTTGCCGTTGGTCGCCTATTAGGCGATTATGCACATAACTAGTTTGAATGTAGGATTTTCAGATTCACTTGTTTTTATACTATGATTATGGTTCATTTGTGGGTTGTATCTGCATTTCTATTCAATAACAATATAACATGATCTTTTATTAGAAAGTTTTTGTTGATAGTTTTAGTAAGTATTATGAAAAAGTAATTCACCAAAACAGAAACAAAATATTGATGAACATATAAATAGAAGTTTACTACCATCAATAATTTGACTTGACAAAACACATGAGAAAACACTACGATTAATACTTCTATATTTTGAATTAATAATTAAATGGCACAAGAATGCAAGCGTAAGGAACATGTTTGAATAGTCAACTTCCCCCCGTTGAGCCGGCAAGTCTCCAAAATGGCATGAATCATTGTCCTTTTCTTTTCATCAAAATAAAATATCTTCATTTATTCCCATAAATTTTCCCTTGATAACTAAAATCATTTATTATTCTTTATCTATTCTTTTAACAAAATCACGATCATATGAAAAGGGTTACACAAGAATAAATCGCAATCATCTGAAAAGGGTGAGACATTTCTAAATTGTTTCTCGATAAATTCATATGATTGTGTAACTACAGTATATCCTAACACTAAAATATAGTATACAATTAACTCATTTACTTATGCCCAAACGACGCGTTTTTTTTTTTTTTTTTTTTTTTTTTTTTTTTTTTTTTTTTTTTTTTTTTTTTTTTTTTTTTTTTTTTTTTTTTTGTCTCTTTCTCTTTAACTAGGTTGTTGAGGAGTTAGGATGCCATTTATTATGTATTTTGTTCTCTTGTTTGGTTCCCGTAATAAATGTTGCTTTTCTAAAAAAAATTAATTAAACTTAAATATATTTGATGGTCATTACTATGGGTGTTTGGCGATGTAGTAAGAAGCTGATGTGACCAATGTTTTAAAACTCGGTCAATCGGACCGGTTTAACCGGAAACCGGTTAGGAGACAATCTAGATGGTAGGTTTTTTCTTATTTGAGAACCGAATTGAACGGGGTCGACCTGGTTTGATAAACCCGATCGGGTAAGGTTATTATTATTATTATTATTATTATTATTATTATTTCTATTTCTATTATTATTATTATTATTATTATTATTTTTAACAATTAACCTTTTCTTTTTTCTAAAACTAACAAAACCTTTTTGTCATTTCATTTTCGCTAAACTCATAATTTGTGTTTGGTTAAGTTCTATACTTGTATGGACAAACATATTATGATTCAAAAAGTTTATAGTCTAATTGAAACGTTAATACGATGGTGACTATGATCTTGACTAATGTGGTTAAGTTTTGATAAAACAACAAACTATAGTTATAAATTAATGTTGGTATTATGTTTGTTTGATTTTAAAAGTTCATTTACAAATATGTTTTTGCATTTTTTTAAACAAGAACTAAAAATCTGTTGTAACTAGAACTATAGATTGATTGTTTTTGCATTTTTTTAAGTATTGTAGATATGGAAATGAATGACTAAACCCGATAATTTCATATCATTTTTTTTTCCGGTTCAAGTGAATGTAAGATCGAGATTGGACAAATACCTAGTATCAAGGATGTTATGAAGAGTATACGTATTCGGTTGAACCAGTGACCCAATAAACCGACGATTTGACCTAGTAAACCAGGTTTTAAAATATTGTTGTGACGTTACGGTGACAATAATGAAGTTGATTGATATTATACCGTCTTCTGATTTATATTTTAATCAAAAGATATGTAAAGATGCCTTTAGCTGGTATAATTGCTTTGTATATATCTACATCCTAAACATATTTAAAAGAAAAATGGTTAAGTAAGATCCTATACATTTGTTTGTTTCTGCTCAAATAAATATCAAACCAACTTTGTTAATAAAATAATAAGTAAAAAATATCAAACCAACTAAACCATACAAAGTACAAACTCTTTAAAATATTCCTTTTGTCAACTCAATAATATTAAGGGGACTTTTGTCCTTCTTTCCAAAAACAAGCATACTTCATCCATAAATCTGTGTCTAAAGATAGAGAGGTGAACACTCTCGAAAATGGATGAGTCATTATTATCATCACCGGGGACCCCTGTCACCGGCCGGAGAAGAAGATTAAGCCGGAAATACTCAGTGAACTCGCTCAGAACCGATTTCTTAACTCGGTTACCTGATAAAGTCCGTACAACTGTTGATATCGAGTCTTGTTCACCTTTTACTATACCTTCTAAATCATCGGAGTTGTTTACTCAAGGTACTTTTTTTTAGTAGTTTTAACGTAAGTGTCCATCTTACTATTTTTAGTATTCTGGATATTTGTTTAAGCTTGTTTTTTCTTGGGCTTACTAGGTTATTGTTAAGTTTGAATTATCTGTATCATTTAAGATCATTTGAGGACTAAACTTTTTTTACATACAAAGAGACTAATCTCTACCTTCCATATTCCCGGACTAAACTTTTTTTACATACCAAGAATCTCCACCTTCCATCTTTATTTGATCTAATAGATGAGATTAATCCCAACAATTTAAAAAGCCCACTTTCATCTTTTTTTTTCAAATATTAATATCTTTCAAACCGTTAATTGTTAAGCGAAAAAAAATATACAGTTACGACGAGCATTTAATTATCTTTATAAAGATAGGCACTTTGATATATTTTCGACAATTTTTTTTTTTTTCGTTTTTTTCACGTTTTTTTTCGTGGCCGAAAAAATCATATATGATATTACATATCATATTGATATGTAATATCATATATGATTTTTTCGGCCACGAAAAAAAATCGTGAAAAAAACGAAATTTTTTTTTTTTGTCGAAAGTATATCAAAGTGCCCGTCTATAGAAAGATAATTAAATGCTCGTCGCGATGGTAATTATTTTCGCTTAACGATTAACGGTTTAAGAGATATTTAAATTATAAAAAATGGGTGAAATATTAAAATGCTTTTAATCTCAACCATTGATTTCTCTTTAGATGGATGGTGGGGATGAGTCCCTTGGTATGTAAGAAAAGTTTGGTATTTAATATAACACTCCTCTATTTGTATTGGATTGGTATTAGTATTTGTCTTAGGGGGTGTTTATTTTTTTTTTTTGTTAGCTAAGAGATGGGTGGGGTCCATATGGGACCCATGACTCTTAGTGTGTCTTAATGGGGAGAGGAAGACATTTTATGCCTTCTAGATAGAGATGTATTAGTGGAAATAAGTGGGTTCCACACAAAAAAGAAATATTATTAAATACTCGTGGACCCATTCCCTTAGCTAAGGGAAAAAAGAAACACCCCCTTAGACTAATATAAATATCGGGTCTCTTGTAAACACTATTATCAATCATTAGTGATATGGGCTTTGTATTTATTATGACATACTAAACTTATGTAAGGTCGTAAGTAAGGGTGGCAATTTCTGACCCGACACGAAACCCGACCTGAAACCGACACGGAAATTAACAGGTTCGGGTTGAGCTAAACAGAGGGTCGACATATCTAACCCGTTTATTAAACAGGTTAGGTTCGGGTTGGGAATAAAATAAACGGGTCGACCCGCCAACCCGTTTAAGATTTTTTTTCTTAAATTAAAAATTATTTATATTTACTTATACAGGTTTAATGGGTTAAAGAGTCGACCCACTAACCCGTTTAACTCGTGTAATGTGCTAACATTTGTATATAAAATGGGTTAAATGGGTCAACTCGAAACCCATTTAACATATTCAACCCGTGTAACCTATTTAACCCATCAACCCAAGTATATATACAAGTTAAATGGGTCAGGTTCGGGTTACGTGTAAACAGGTTAGGGTTGACGTAGCTGACCCGATGATTTAAATGGGTCAGGTTCGGGTTGGGGTTTTCTGACCCGCCAACCTGATAACCCGAACCCGCCAACCCGAACCCGACCCGAATTGCCACCCCTAGTCGTAAGAGGGTGGAGCTAGAAAGTTATGGTCGATCTTTGATAATTTTTAGAAACTACACTACAAATTGATTCGTTAGGGTGGCAAATTACAAAAATAGGCCACATATTTTAGAAAATTTACACTACGACTTTTTTCGCTAGGGGACATGTGCCCACCCTGCCCCCTCCTGTCCCCGCCACTGCTCGTAAGCCCATCAGTTTCGAAATAACCCGAAAAAATAGGCCATAAGCCCATAAGCCAAAACCATGTAATCTTGTAAGCCAGAAAAACAAGCTTAAACAAATACTCCCCAAAAATAGGTGTCCATTTTTTGAAACATTATAATAATTGTACTTTTTTTTTGAATTGTGTGGTTGTTTTAAAGTGGACAGTTATTTTGGACTGATGGAGAATGAAAATATTTGTTAATTTTTGGTGTTTTGCTTTTGTTGTGGGATTGTTTAGGTGAGAAGGAGTATTATGAGAGGCAGTTTGCGACGTTGAAGTCATTTGACGAAGTTGATGCGATAGTGGAGAGTGGTGAAGTGGATGATGAGGATTTGGAGGAGCAGATGCAGCAGGAAAGAGCAATGAAGATATCGAATTATGCTAATATTCTCTTACTCGGGTTTAAGGTGAAATTGTGTTGCTTGTTTGGATTATTGGATGTTTTAAGTTGACTTTGTTTCGTTAATTGTCTTGTTGTTGTTCGTTATATATGACTTCTTATTTGAATGTTGAAATCAACTTACTTAGATTAGAAATGGTTTCTCTATTTGCTAAGAAGTCGTGTGATCCGTTGTAAATGTGTAAATACCTGAAATCACCCAAATACCCGTGGCACGTTAGTAAAAGTTATTAGATGAGATGAAAAATGAAAGTACGTTTATCATATTGGTATTATGATAAAAGTACTTTCATTTTGGTATTTCCCCATACCCCGCCCCGGCGGGATCGTTTATGTTGTTGTTGTTGTTTATGATATTGGTATTTAAGAAAGTAAGTTTATTATACTGTGACATCAAAGTGACCATGTATATCGTTTCTGAACTTTACCCTTTACTCTTAATATGAAATTTACGGGTTATAACATGAAACACATAGCACTAAGCTGGTTGGTTGCAAAGGGAAGGACTTTGCAAATGTAGTCACGTTTCTAGTCAGGCGGGCACTTTTCTAAGGGGGTTGTTGAGTCGTGTTGGAGCATAGACTCAACATTGCCTTTACCATAGTGTCATCCGGGTGGGGCATTGTGGACCCTCAGCGATCAGTGTTTGTGAATTAGACTGGTTGTATTTTGTAACATATAATGATTATCACATGATTGTCTGTCGTTTTCTCTTTGCTATGCTATTTTTCAAGTGTTCATTAGATATAATGTGTTATGCCTAAATTTGCGACACAGATGATACAAAAAGGTTTGATATTGATTTACTAATTGACTGCTATATCACAGATCTTTGCTACAATAGAGACCGGTTCCATTGCCATTGCCGCATCTACACTTGATTCATTACTTGATCTAATGGCTGGTGGCATCCTTTGGTTCACTCACCTATCTATGCAAAGCATCAACGTATACAAGTATCCTATTGGTAAACTGCGCGTCCAGCCTGTTGGAATCATTATCTTTGCTGCAATTATGGCTACACTTGGTATGTTTATTTTAATGATTTTGACATTCGTATACGTAAAATGGTGACGTTGGCATAATATTGATAATAATGAGAGTTGAACCTTGATTTGTTATAGGTTTTCAGGTATTGATTCAGGCTGTAGAACAGTTAGTTGAACATAATCCTCCTGAGAAGATGTCGTCGCTTCAGTTGTTGTGGTTATATGTAATCATGATAACTGCATCAGTTGTTAAACTTGGGTTGTGGTTTTACTGCAAAAGTTCTGGAAATGAGATTGTTCGTGCCTATGCGAAGGTAACATCTTTTATTAGGCCATCGTATTTGACTTGTATATCTAATATTAACAAAAATGTGGTTTATTAACAGGATCATTACTTTGATGTGGTAACAAATGTTGTTGGGTTAGTTGCTGCTGTTCTTGGTGATAAATTTTACTGGTGGCTTGATCCTGTTGGCGCTATTATTCTTGCTGTTTATACGATTGTAAATTGGTCCGGAACTGTTTTGGAAAATGCAGGTTATTCCAGTTTTACTTTATTTATTCAATTGTATAACATGTGGGTCAACCCGGTCCATATAAAAAATGACCCGTTTCAACCTGATACCCTATCAGTCCCACCGTCTTTTCCACCTCTAATATTTGTGCTCTACATAGTTACTTGTAGTTATCGATAAATTAATATAATGTGATTATAATGCAGTTTCATTAGTGGGGCAATCAGCACCTCCTGAAGTACTGCAAAAACTGACTTATCTTGTTACAAGGCATCCAAAAGTGAAGCGAGTTGACACAGTTCGTGCATATACATTCGGGGTTCTGTACTTTGTTGAGGTTAGTGTTTGTGGGTTCTAAAGGTTTCTTGGCTAAGTTTAGTGATAATATTCCAATATTCTGTGTTTAGGTTGATATTGAACTACCTGAAGATTTATCATTGAAAGAAGCTCATGCAATCGGAGAAACATTACAAATAAAGATTGAAAAACTTCCTGAAGTTGAACGTGCATTTGTACATCTAGACTTTGAATGTGATCACAAACCCGAGCATTCAGTTCTGACCCGACTTCCTAACAGTGATCCTTGAGCCAAATGTTTATACTTTATACGTTTTTGGGTAATGAGTTGTTGATTTCCGATGTGTTTATTTGGCTCGTCTTGCTAAAAAGAGCCAATAATGTAACTATAAGAGAAATGTAAATCTCAATTGTTTATGTAAATTGTCCTCTAGGGTATATCTATAAGTTAATAATTACCCGTTTATTTTTTTTAATTAATAGATAACTCATCTTGAAACTTTCAAGTGAGCCATGTGTTCTCAAGTCTTAACAATGAAAATAAAGAGAAACTGATACAATGGTTTTTAGGTTTTATCAAGACTAATCTATATGTTCTTTAACTAGAACACATTCAAAAGATAATAGGCACAATAAGATAAACATTTAGATTTTGTTAAATAGAAGAGTCAATAGATTTTGTAAAACATTTAGATTTTGCAAGGCCGGAGGTTCTTTTCTACCTTTGGTAGAACCAGAAGCAGCCTCTCTACCTTAGGTATGGGTGAAGCTGTCTACATCTCAACCTCCCCCGTACATCGTGGAAGACGGTATTGGGACTCATAACTCGTGAAAGACGATATTGGGAGTTATTATTATTATTTTTCTTTTTTTCTAATATATATATCAGAGTAATAAAAATATAAAATAAGTTTTAAAAAAGAGAGATAATAGGTGGAATATACTTATTGAAGGAAACTAAACCAAATAACAAAGGAAAAAAAAAGTAAAAAACAGAGGAAAAGAAATGGCCACAAAACAGAGAATACACAATATTATCCCTTTCTTCCCTTCTTTTCATCCATGGCTACACTTTGTCACACATCATCATCAATCCATCCACCATTGTTATCCTCAACCTTATGCTCAATAACCTCCATTAACCCTACACAGTACATCCCAACCATCATAAACCCTCCCAAAACCCTTTTATCTGCAGCTTCTTCTTATAGCAAGTTCCATTTAGTTCATCCACAAGTAGTCCATTTTGATCCTATTTTGTTATACACAAGTGGGTTCAAGCCACCTTTGGATACTCAAACTTTTCTTGCTACTATTAGTGTTTTGGTTGCTATTTCACTCTCATTGTTTCTTGGTCTTAAGGTTTGCACTTACTTATTTAGTTCTTTCAGATAAGTTAGTATGTATTTTTTTATCTTTTTAAGAAACATTTGTGATCATTTCATGTTTGAAAGCAAAAGTCAAAATTGGTCTTTTAATATTGTTTTTCTTGTAGGGTGATCCAGTTCCTTGTGAGAAATGTGCTGGTAATGGTAAGTTATTTTTTATAAATTTGTTTTACTGAATTAGTTTAAAGTTGAAAATGCATTATTTTATGTTGTCTTTATACTAGTATTTCTTGTAGATATATCCTAAAAGAACCACTATTATCTATTTAGTATTTCATGGATAGAAAAGGTTTGGTATTTAGTTTGTGACAAAATCTTGTGCCGATTTTGCACTCCAACTGTAAAGGGTTTGTTCACTGTTTTATATGTGGTTAGGATCACTAAAAAAATAGCAGAAATGTATGACTTTACACAACACTTTGTATATGTGAATATGCCCAAAAAAGTGCACACTGTTAGCATAATTGTTGTAATGAATGTTGCTTAGAGTACAGGAAAAAAACTGTGTTCTAAATAACAGTATGGTTTGATGAATAGGTGGCACAAAATGTGTTTTCTGTAGTGATGGGAAGATGAAAATGGAGACGGGTTCGGTTGAGTGTAAAGTATGCAAGGGTGCAGGTAATTAATTAAGACGTTTTCTTGTCTTTATATTATTTAGTTTTATTATACA
Organism: Artemisia annua; assembly: GCA_014162995.1. Taxonomy (NCBI): domain Eukaryota; kingdom Viridiplantae; phylum Streptophyta; class Magnoliopsida; order Asterales; family Asteraceae; genus Artemisia; species Artemisia annua. The sequence goes on from LBNU01012033.1 coordinate 125,833, forward strand.
TGAACCTTCATATGTATCATATATCGTGCCTGATGTTTCGATATTGTGTTTTTTGCAGGATTGATACTCTGTAAGAAGTGTGCAGGTTCTGGATACTCAAAACGCCTATAAGTTAGCTTTGGATTTTACTCATTTTTTAACCGAATACACTGTGTCAAACCTGCATGAAGTGCTCATTTTTTTCTCTTATTATATCTTTTCCTAACCTATTGGAGATATGAAATGTGTGTTAAGGGACACCTTGTAAAATTTCTGTAATTATATAAACGATTTTGAATTTTTGAGGCTTTTCGCAGTTGTTTTGTTGTGAATCTTTGTATCAAGCAATTCATATGCTAAATGAACACAGCACGACCCTTTGACACAGGACAAATGTAGCACTAGCGTTACAGAAAAATGGTACATTCTGGAATGGTTTCTAGGTAATCATTGAGAAAGAAAACACTGAAAATTGGTCTTATAACTTGTTCATCAACACTGTGCTCTCAGTTTAATCGATACGACATTAAATTTATCTTACATAAAAAATAAGAAAACTGGAAGTATAAAGATGAAACATGACATGTAAAATACTAGTGAATTTAGAGAGAATGAAACAGTGTGTGTAAATGTGTAAAAGTTTCATTATTGAGAAATGAGCTTACAAAGAGTTTATATAAATCAAGATAGCTAACTGAATCTAACTAACTAAAATATATGATAGCTAACATAAATATCTTCTAAGCTAATCAATTACATGCTATTACATTGTGTAAGAAATTAATTGAGAAGTAGCTTCACCTTTAGAGGAGTTGCAGCTCTTTGCAGACTTTGAACTTGAGCAATATTTGACTTCGGATCAGTAGAAAGGGTGTTTGGGACAACCTGTTGGAACTTAAACATGAAGATCCTTTAGAGTAAACATTTTAGCCATGATATTTCACAAGTGCGATCTGCTAAGGCCCTATATTCAGCCTCTGTAGAAGATCTTGAGACATTTGTTTGCTTCTTTGATTGCCATGAAATGAGACCGTGACCAAGAAAGACTACATATCCTGAAACTGACCTTCTAGTGGTGGCACAACTTGCTGAATCACTGTCACAATAGGCTGTCAGTTGTCGAGTATTATGTGTAGGGAAAAATAAATCTTGTCCTGGACACAGTTTGATGTATCCGAGAACCTTGAGAAGTGCATCATAATGAGATGATCTTGGACTGTTAGATTTTTGGCTCAAAGCTTGGGCTGCAAATGATAAGTCAGGCTTGGTGATGGTGAGATACAATAGTTTTCCAACCAAGGTTCTGTAAGAGGACGGGTCAGGAAGAAGGCCATCTGTGTCATTCAGTTTAATGATTGGATCCATTGGTGTAGCAACAGGTTTAGAATCCAGAACATTTGCACATTCCAAGAGTTCCAATGCATATTTTCTCCGAGTCAGTGCAAATACTGAGGAGTTTCCGAGGAACTCTGTGCGAAGGTAATACTGAAGAGGATCTGGATCCTTGATACTGAATTTGGTGTGCAAGTGATTTTTAATGGTAGTAATGAAAGTACTATCATTGCTGACTAGTAGAATGTCATCAAGGAAGTAAAGTTGCCTTTATCCATGATTGTGAAAAGAAAGGTGTCAACATAGTTTTGTTTAAAGCCAAGTTTAAGTAGGAAAGTGGTGAGTTTCTCAAACCATTGTCTGTTAGCCTGTTTGAGACCATAGAGAGATTTGTTAAGCATGCACACTGTGTTTGGTGGGAGCTGTTGAGTGTAGCCTTAAGGAACTGTCATGTACACTTCCTCATGTAAGTCTTCATGTAGAAAGACATTGTTGATGTATAGTTGCTCAATTCGCATACCTTGGTGAGTAGCTGTAGCAAGTAGTGTCCTTACTGTGACCATTTTAGCATTTGGTAACTAGTCTTGCCTTTTACTTTTCGGTGCTCCCATTTGCATTCAATTTGATCCTATAGACCCACTTGCAGCCAATAGGTACTTTGCCAGGAGGTAATGTGGTGACTTCCCATGCCTCATTTTGCTCTAGTATCTCTTTCTGCATTGCTACTATCCATTTAAGTTGATTGCAGAAGGAGTGAATGCATACAGTCTACCATGAAGTGATCCATGAGTCACATCATCAGGGAGTGAATGTTATTGCAGAGCGTGTGTTTGCAGTGAGTCTACTAATGGAGATTAAGTTGTAGGTGAATGTTGGTATGTAAAGTACTCCTGTGAGTGTGAGTGTGAGATTTGGTGTGAGGTGAACTGACCCTATTTTGATTTGGTTTCTATTTGGTAAATTAACAAGTATTGGGTGTGTTAATGTCTTTATGTCATGTATTTTGTGTATTGAAATGCAAATGTGATCGATGGCCCCATTGTCTATAATCCAAATATCTAGAATTCCAGAATTGAATGATGCAATAAAGGTAAATGTACCTGACATATGAGAAAGAGTGGCTGCAGTGAACTCCTTTGGGTTGTTTTGAAGCATTAAAAGTACCAGATTGAGTTGATTTTGCAGCATATCCATCCTTGTATTAACAAATCGGTCAGTCGAGGTGGAAGCACCAATGTTTGGGTCAACATAGTTTGTTTGTTTGTCTAGTTGTTCCTCAGTTCCAGTTACTGTGTTGACTGCTGTGTGTTTGGTGTTCCTTAGTTACGGAGGGATGTATTTGTTGTGTAAAGGATGTCCTGGTGATAGCCAACCAGCTTGTAACATTCCTCACCATAGTATCTTTCCTTGATGTAGTTTGAACAGTAGACACCTTTTCTGAATGGGCTTCTTGTGACTGTGTTGTTAGGATTTGATGAATTGGTGTTATTTTGAGTGAACTGTGACTGAGTCCTAAATCTATTGGTTGTTGTGTTCAAGGCAGTTGGAGTGAAAGTGGTTGGTTTTGGAACATCCCTTTGCTTTTCCTCTTGTCTGAGCATACCGTAGGCTTTTGATACAAGTGGTAAGGTTGGATCAGTAGGATTTGCCCTCTTACATTTGTGTAGCTTTCATCTAACCACCTTAGGAATTGCATTAACCTCTTGCTTTGATCTCTTTCTCAATTTGTTCTGCCATTTATACAATCACAAGGACACACACAAGCATATAGAGCCTCTAATGCATCTAACTCATCCCACAATCCTTTCAGTTTGTGATAGTACAACTCAATTGTGTTGTTGCCTTGTTTTAGGTTAACAATATAATTTTGCATGAATTCCTACTTGCCTATCACGAGTTCAAATTAATTTTGCATGAATTCCTACTTGCCAACCATGAGTTCAAGGCTTGTCAAATCATGTTGGATTCTTTTGTACGTAATATCAATACATCGAAAGCTTTTTAAGATGGTAGTTCAGGGCTAGCATTAATTGAGTCAAAGGCCGGATTGGGAACCCCGAATTCAACTTTAGATTTTATCTTATTTTCAATGTTCATGTGCCAGTCACGAATTCAAGCCTCATATTTATTAATTCCACAGTATGTTACAAGTATGAGCAGATTTCACAGGTTTGGTTATCGTGATGCAAAAAAATTGGTCTAGGATGTTGGCCCAAATAATGTAGTTAGATCAAATATTGTTAGTATTTATGTTAGTGTTTATGTTACAGACAATTTATATGTACTTTACTTTGTGTTTGGGTCAAGACAGTGAATGGGTCAAACGATTGCCAAACAGGCCCATTTTAAGTTGACAGTTATTTTAGTTGGTCAAAACCGTTTTCATGAAACATCACAACGTTTCATGAAGAGGTGTGTCTATTAGGGTTCTATATATTGTGAGATTTCGACCTGTGAAATCCACAACAACCTTTTATAATATATCTAGTAAATTTCTGTGTCAATCTCACTTTTTACCCGTTTACTGTTTTATCAAAGTTTACCATTCACAAACATACTGCAAACATGAAACACATGTTGAAATCTAGAATTGATGGCAAACACCCTGTAAACAATTGGTATCAGAGCCACAAAGGCTCTAATCCTTGGGAACAACCATCATTCAAACCATCCACAGGTTTTCAAAGTGGAAGATATCTCTTAAGGGAAACCCCTAAACGCTTGTATCAGTGGAATACAAGAACCAAGAAGAGTATATCACCAAAGGCAAAGGAATTGTTAGCACAAACTGTGTTAGACAATGAAGTATACAACTCACAGAAACAAGAAGAAGCATCAAAAGGAAAAACAAAACTGACAGCAAGAGAGAAGAGATCAAAGTGCTATATTTGCAAAACCAAGGGACATGCATACTGGGCATGTGAAGAAAGGAAAAGGCTAGCAGGGATTGAAGCAGTGCATGATATGGATGTAACAAGACAGATTATAGATCAAGAAAGACTTTACCCTGAAAAGGTACATGTCTTTGGTGATTACACAGTGCAAGGAACAGACAAAGGGGACTGGAATGACATCTGGTATGTAAGCAAAAAATACAAAGTTCATATGTGCCCTAGGAGAATGTTGTTCAAAGATGTGAATTATAAGTTTAAAATGATAGGAAAAGAGGAATATGAATGCAAATTCATTTTCTCATATGGCATTGGTACTGCTAACATCAAAACAGAATATGGTGATATATGTGTTAGGCAAATTCAGTACACCCCTGAAACATCTTTGAATATTCTCAGCCTTGAATTATTAGAAAAGCAAGGTTTTTCTGTGAAAATAAAGGATACTAGATGTAGTATCATTCATATGTATCATGATGAAGAAACATGTATGCAAGAACCATGTGAAGTTGAAACAGGAAGAATAGGGGCAAGGGAAGTTGTAAAAGAACACAATGACTTCATGCAGAATTACTTCAAGTCCATTGATCCTGGAGATGAATGCTCTCTAATCAAAGGAATTGAAGATTTGGATTGGAATAAAGATGTGACACATGATTACTTGGATGATGACTATCTCAGTTTTAATGGAACTCTATATGCATTAAAGGCAATGTTGCAAAAATCGTGAATCGGTACTGAGGCGGTCCGGGGCCGATTAGCGATTTTTTACCGATTAATCGGCCGATTTTCTTGACTCGGCCGATTAATCGGCCGATTTCTGTGGAATTCTCTCCAAGGTCCTGGGCCGATTACCGATTAATCGGCCGATTCGGCCGATTTTTGCAACACTTATTAAAGGTCAATTCTTTCTCTAGATTCATTTCATTTATGAATTTGTTAAAGAAAGATAATCTGTTATATAGAAACTGGGAAGTCTTCAACAAGAGATTTTTAGATATGATTAGATGGTTCTATCTGGTGCATTTGAATTATGATGCATTAGATACATTACCACCAGTTGTCAAAGATGTACAAGTAAATTTGCTTTGTTTATTAAAAGTTGTGGAAAGTCTAGGGGGTTATTTCTCTGTCACTGTTGGTGACAAATGGGGAACCATAGNAAAGAAAGATAATCTGTTATATAGAAACTGGGAAGTCTTCAACAAGAGATTTTTAGATATGATTAGATGGTTCTATCTGGTGCATTTGAATTATGATGCATTAGATACATTACCACCAGTTGTCAAAGATGTACAAGTAAATTTGCTTTGTTTATTAAAAGTTGTGGAAAGTCTAGGGGGTTATTTCTCTGTCACTGTTGGTGACAAATGGGGAACCATAGCCCAGTTACAAGGTCTAGACACCAAAGATGGAGAAGCAATGATGAATTGCTACAAAAAGTTCCTTGATCTTGTTGTGATCTATTATGAGACTGCCCAAGAGCCTTGGGGTGAAAAGTCAGTGTATGTGGGAGAAGCAAGCAAAAGTGCCTTGGCCATGGACCCACAAGACCAGAAGAGCATGGGAGAAAATGATGGAGCAAAAGATGCAAGGATAGACCATTTTGGAGTTAGACTTGAACCTGAAGATGATGGACAACACAGCAGCCAGGATAGTAATGACTTTGATGTCATTACATGAAGATTGAAGCAAACAGATTTGGAAGGATTTGATGCTAATACATTAGGGGGGAAATTGTTGGCCCAAATAATGTAGTTAGATCAAATATTGTTAGTATTTATGTTAGTGTTTATGTTACAGACAATTTATATGTACTTTACTTTGTGTTTGGGTCAAGACAGTGAATGGGTCAAACGATTGCCAAACAGGCCCATTTTAAGTTGACAGTTATTTTAGTTGGTCAAAACCGTTTTCATGAAACATCATAACGTTTCATGAAGAGGTGTGTCTATTAGCAGTGGCGGAGATAAAGGGGGTCCGGGGGGTCACGTGACCCCCCGGCGAAAAAAATTGTAGTATAAATTTTCGAAAATTTTCGGCTTTTTTTGTAATTTGCCCCCCCAACGGACCAATTTTTAGTGTAGTTTCTAAAAATTATTATATTTTGCCCCCTCGACAAAAAAGTTCTAGCTCCGCCCCTGTCTATTAGGGTATATATTGTGAGATTTCGACCTGTGAAATCCACAACAACCTTTTATAATATATCTAGTAAATTTCTGTGTCAATCTCACTTTTTACCCGTTTACTGTTTTATCAAAGTTTACCATTCACAAACATACTGCAAACATGAAACACATGTTGAAATCTAGAATTGATGGCAAACACCCTGTGAACATAGGATGCATGGTTGCGTAGCATGCCTTTACTCCTTTAGTAATTTTGACACACATATAAAGTAGTAGTTCTGAAAACTATGGAAATAGTAGCACTTTTAAAAAAATTCCAGAAAATCACTGTTGAAGCCTTGATGGTTTTAAGGTCCAAAGAAGCAAAATATATGAACCTTAGCCGAATAATGAGGTAAGGAAGAAACTGAATATGGTTAAGGCTGTTGGTCTAACCGAAGTGGGTCGTTATTTTGTAACAAATTGAACATCACAACTCATTTTACATGTATGCAGAAAAAATCAACACAGCACTTTTCTAAGATATCAGTAAAATGAACAAATCATTATTGGTACCTCTGTTTCAAGACCTGTTTTATCAAAAATAACATTTGTAGCTAGGGGCTAACATTCATCATATACACTTCACCAATATATTTTAGTAAAATGAACAAATGATCATCGATCAGGTCTCTGCTTGCAATACTTTGTTGTAATCCTTTTATTTCGAGCCCATCGCTTGAGTTTTAATAAAATTTCCGTTCATAAAAAGTAGCTAGCTTTAGCCTTGCATGAGGTTGAGTCGGTTTAGCATGTCAAATACACCACTACCGCAGCAGGTACGATTCTGTTTAATTTGGGCATTTTTTAACAGGAGTAACATTTTTCATTTGTTTACATGTAGAAGTCAATCAAGTCATTATCTAAGTAGTGGTTGCGTTAAATCACATGCATACTATACTAAAACATTTGCTTCTGCAACAGAATGATCCATGTTAATCTTGTGCTAAAGTAGTTCAGAGTTACAAATTTTACAAATTCTTGAACAGAAGCAAATTAGAAGCCTAAAAGAAGAAATATGAAATACTAGACTAAAGATGTGAACTTCTTTGCAGTTTTGCAATGAGCACAACTACCGTTACAAAAACCCAATCTTTCACGCGATTAAGCAAATGAAAAAAAGCATGTCTCCAGTGATGGCTGAGAACTAAAGTCCCACATGCTATCGAAAATCCAGTAGCAAAACCAATACCTCCACCGATAAAAAACCATCTTGGAAACTCATCTGTGCCTTGATCACTTTCAACAACGTGGGGTGGTACTTCTATTTCTTTATCTCCACGACAATTTTTTGTAATGGGAGGTCCACATAGTCCTGAATTTCCAGTGTACCTTGAAGGCTCAAAGGACTGGAGTTGAGTGCTAGATGGTATTCTCCCGGACAAGTTATTATATGACACATCTAGATAACTTAATGAAGTCATCTGAGACATGCTTGATGGTATCCCTCCTGAAAAACTGTTTCTTGATAAATCCAAACTTAGAAGTTTTTTCAACTGACCAATTTTCAAAGGGATCTCTCCACTTAGAGCATTCTTTGACAAGTTCAATGCAAGCAGTCCATAAAGATTGGTAAGTTCTATTGGGACTTGTCCGGTTAGGTTGTTGCTTGATAGATCAATGCTCCTCAACAATCCAAGATTAATGTTGCTGAATTCACGTACATTTCCTTGCCACTCGATTGTCGCATGGTCAATGTACTCATCATCAATGTAAGTTACATGAGCATTTCTTGAACGCCACCATGGAGTTGAAAATCTGTGCACAATTTGTGTTGGTAACAAACCTTCTTGAACCATAGTAGTAAGATTATTAACACATGAGGGGATGGATCCATAGAGATTGTTCAATGACAAGTCTAAAAGTTGAAGATTTCCTAATTGACACAACTGTGATGGGATAATTCCAAAGAAGTTGTTTGATCTTAAGCCAAGAACGTACAACCCTGATAAATTTTCACCAATCCAGACCGGTACATCACCAGAAAAATTATTAGCCCCCAAGTTCAAATAGATTAAACTCGTGCAATTCTTTAAAGAGACAGGCAATTCTCCAGATAAGTTGTTCTTGTACAGATATAAAACCTCGAGTTTAAATAAAGATTCAACGGATGGGGGAAGCCTTCCAGATAGATTGTTGTGGCCCAGATTAAGAACTTTTAGCTCTTTGAAATTCCACAAACAGTCTGGAATTTGTCCGGTTAGAAAGTTATTGGAGAGATCAAGAAATTCTAAAAATCCATGAACAAATTGGCATAAAAAGGAGATTCCCCCAGAAAATTTGTTTCCAGAAAGATTTAACAACTTCAATGTGGAAGAAACATTCGGTATTGGACCATCAAACCTGTTGGAACTCAAATCTATAACTGAATGATTATCAAAGTTTGATACTAAATCTGGTAAATTCCCACTAATGTTGTTTGAAGAGAGATTCAAATATCTTAATTGAGAAGGCCACATGTCCCAAAACTCTATTGGAATTGTCTCTGAAATTCTAGTATTGGTGATATCAAGACGGGTAAGATTTTTGAGCTTCTGAATCCATTTAGGGAAGTGAGGACCGAGCTTGCAAGAGCTCAAATCAATGTACTCTATGCAAGAAAGGTTTGACATATGATCTTCAGAAGGAACGGCAACTCCCTCAAGTGAATTGTTTGATAGATTTATAATCAAAAGCTTTGATGTCCCAATTTTTTCAGATATGGCACCTGTAAGATGATTTGAAAAAACTTCAAAAGTTTCAAGCATGGGTAGCTCCCACACTTTATCACTTAAAGTTCCATTTAACTGATTTTCATATAGGTACAAAAACTGTAGGGATGAGAAGTTTTGGATCTCGTCGGACAATGACCCTATGAATTTGCTACTTGGAGCAAAGAAATATTGTAATGCATCCGATGTGCATCCAGACAAATTTCTTAGGAAATCAGGAAGTTTGACAACTGCTGAGTTGTCATAGAACTTAAACGATGTTAAGCCACAAAGGTTACCAAAATATTCAGGTATCCCATCTAACATGTTGCCCGAGAGATCAAGATTAATAAGATTCTTGCTAGTTAATGGAAAAAACCAACGATACATGGATGAATTGAGATTGTTGTTATTGAGATTAAGGGTAACAATAGACGGCGAAGAGTTGACAAATGAAGAAGATGGATACGTGACCTGTGAGAGGTCACACCCCTCTAAACTTAAATATGATAGTTTTCCGAGACTTTGAATTACATTTTCCCAGTCATTTGCTTTAGCCAGGAAAATTCCATTCATGTTCAGTTTTTGCAACTTAGATAGACGTGTTAACCAGTCTGCGTTTTCAATCACACATCTTCCCGGACATGCAAGTGAAAAAAATTGTAAATTGGTGAGGTTTCCAATTTCTGGAGGAACGGTTCCAAAAAGAGAGTTACCGTCAAGGTTAAGGTACCAGAGTTCTGTTAAGAGACCAATGGAACTAGGAATGGTACCGTTAAAGTAATTCCCACCAAGGTCAAGGTACGTTAATCGAGTCATGTAACCAATAAACATAGGAATGGTTCCATTAAAAGAATTTGCAGAAAGATCAAGAGAATTCAAGTAAGTTAAGTTAAGCAATGAAGGGCTTATCTCACCTCCAAGATCTCCTGTGCCCAAAGAACCCGATTGGAGCCGTAAGAGTATGACATGACCTGTTGTGTCGTTGCATGCGACTCCATTCCATTTACAACAATCTTCTTTTTCAGTTGTCCATGTATCAAGAAGGCCGTCAGGATCTTGAAGGCGAGCTTTGAAATCGAGAAGAGCATATTTTTCGGTATCGATGCACTTGTTGATAACATCTCCTCCTAATACTAGCGTTTGGTTGGCAGTTGTGGTAGTCTCAAGGCATAGTAAGATAAGTGCGAAAATAACTATAATATGAGGATGCATGAAGTAAATGTAACTCTTGGTGTTCATGTTCTTATCAAAGTATGTTGAAGTGATGTGTTTGTTGTATTGATACTTATTTAAACATGCACCATGAAGTGTGAACGGATAGATAATTGAAGTGGACGACGACCTTGACTTGGTCTCAAATTGTGTATCAAAAGTATCAATTGTGGACTACTCTTTTGGGTGTCCTACATGCCACGCCTTGTCATTTTTTACTTTCTAATTCTGAAACTAGGGGCTCATAAGTCCGTAATATGTGCAAGAGGACTCATAAGTCACAAGTCTATGCCATGCCTTGTCATTTTTACTTTCTAATTCTGAAACTAGGGGCTCATAAGTCCTGGTATTAGGTGCAAGAGGACTCATAAGTCATAAGTCATAAGTCTTGGTAATTTGTACTTATTCCATACTTTTTTCATCAAGTTGTGGTATAAACGCAAATAAGAAAATAGTGGTCCCAAATAAAGGAAGAAGAGGGGAAGGAAGATGACCACATGCACTTTAAATTTCACATTTAAATTTCCTTCAATTTGATCTTTATAAATAAATATGATTTCCATTTGATCTTTATAAATAAATATGATAGAAATCAAGATTAGACAATTTATTAACTAAACTAATGACAAGACATTGATGTTGCAATTGAAATGACTCTTGATCGAGCACTAACCCAATTTGTTTTTTTAACACATTTAATAAACCGTCTACAATGGACTTAATTGTATCATTTTTTTTTTATTGAAGCAAGAAATAAGATATTTTATTCTAGCTTGATGATCTTATCCTTATGGATCGAAACAAAATATTCTTGTTTTAGGTGTTTGAAATTTCAGCCAAAACCACCCTTAATAGTTAATTGTGGACACTGGACAATGGCAATTTGATTTTTTTTCTGAATTAGAATCTTTATAATTGATGGGCCAACTTTGTTTGTGTTAGATGGACTTAGTCCCAGATAGGACATGTGGGCTTGACATCTTATTTCCATGTGGACTGAGTCTACCAGATTTCGTAAGTCCTAATTGTGATATACCCGATGTGTATTGTACGTAGTGTATCAGTTTTAATTATTAAATTTTAAAATTGGAGGGACTGCAAGATATTATGGCGCCATTTATTCTGTAGAAGAATAAATTCTCACCTCTTCCAATTAGAGTTATACATTTTCTAGAAAGCATTTACTCCTCCAAATAGAACTAGCTAGTCTTGAGTAGTTTTAGTTGCTTAAGCATAGTTCTTCCTTAAACATTAACTTTTGTTTATGTTTAAGTTTAGTGAGGAGATCACTAAATAATGTCATTCAATTTAGATTGTCATTTCGCAAACAATCTTAAGTAAATTATTTATTTAGTTCTAATAAGAATTTAAATGTTACAAATATCTTTGTGTTTACTTACTCGTTTAACTATCTTGTTTGAAGTTTAAACTTACGGTTATTAAGACATGAAAGTTGGTTAGTTTAACTTAGTTAAATTATTGTAATCAACTACAAGGGAACAACGTATAAACATTAGAAAACGAAAAGAAGAATTAAATTATAAACAACTATATATACCAGACTGCTCAAACCGGTGGCACCACACCACCAATATAAACTATAAAGATACCCCATCTGTAAACATATATTTGATAACACAGCCCAAAAGAATCCATTTTGGCAAAAAGCACACGCTAAAAAGTCTGAGTCTTATGATTTCAGCAAATTTGTAGTTGTCCCACACGTGTCTTCTGTCTTGTATTCAAGTCAAGCTCTATTCTGTATGGGTGTGTGTTTGGAGTCGAAATAAAGGTCAGTAGGTCACAGAATTGCTATTAAGGCAGCCACACGTTCAATATAACAGCAGAATAGCTCTGTTTCACATACTCAACATTAGTGGTTACTGGTTAGAAAACCTGAAATCATGCAAACATTGAGAATTCTTCCCGTAAGTACATTTGGATCTCGTGCTTATACATTACATGGATAAAAGAATTCTTCAACAAGTTAAAAAGAAGATGAAGTACAAACAACTATATTTGTGCAGCCCGTTGCCATTACTCAACGAACATGACCCCTCTCACTGTTTTACTTAAACAGCAAAAGCACCGGTATGGGCAGTATAAACCATCAATTGACTTAACCTATCGACGTAAGATCATCATCTAAAAAGTAATATGCTTGGCATCCATACAAATTGAATACTTCTATCTGTACATGCTACTAGTTTTATTATGCAGAGGGTAAATTCATGTTTAACTCAAAAGTTATCAATCAAATTATCTCATTCGAATCCCAACTTCAACGTCCATTTTTTTTTACCATTCAGTGATTGTTTCTGACAATTAATTACAGTCAAGGTGGCTCATCAACCATTCAAACTTTAATTAATACAACAATTGACTTTTAGCACAAAAAGCTGTTTGCAGGCCAGATTCAATTGTGACAAGCCCTTTTTTGTTAGTGTGTTTGAGATCATCTGCTCTGCCAACAACATATCTATTTTGCACACATGTAACATTCATCATGCACTAACTTTTGTTAACGGATTTTACACAACGCGGAGAAATGGCCACCCATGGAGTTAGTGGCACTTTTATTAATAACGGGGCCTTAAAAACCCCTGTACACATACAAGTGCGAAGCATGATACTACAATACATTATCTCTACCAACATAATAAGAACAGTAATAAGTATTGGGAAAGCACATACGAAGCAGACAACTGTAAGTGCTAAAGAAAGAAACTTTGAAACATGTACGACTATGCACGTGCAACCCTTTGCAATTTTGCAATAAACAATGCCACCTTTACATACCACCAATCCTTCAAGCAATTATGAAAGTGGAAAAAATCATGTCTAAGACGGCGATTAAGAAGTAAAGCGATACATGCTATCCAAAATGCAGTTGCAAAACCTGTGGCCCCTCCGAGATAAAACCATCTTTGAAGTTCATTTGTACTTTCCCCATCACCATCACTCTCACCGACAGGTGGTGCTCCCAAATCTTCATCTCCAGAGCATTTTTTGGGCAGGGGACTTCCACATAGCCCCTCATTCCCAATGTATGCTGAAGCGTCAAAGGTTTGGAGTTGAGTGCCCAATGGTATTCTCCCAGAAAGGTCATTAAATGACATGTCTAAATTATTTAGTAGAGTCATCTCTGACATGGTTGGTGGTATCTCTCCTGAAAACATGTTTCTAGATAAATTCAAAGTTAAAAGCTGTGTCATTTGACCAATGTCTCGTGGGATCTCTCCATCTAGAGAGTTTTTTGACAAGTCTAGTACTAACAATCCATGCAGATTGGTAACTCCATTTGGGATTTGTCCTGTCAGATTGTTGCTTGACAAATCGATCGCCTTTAGCAATCCCAAAATGCTACTAAACTCATTTACCTTTCCTTGCCATTCGATCATCAGATGATCAGTATAGCTATTTTCAACACTAGCACTAGAGAAATAGGTAATAGTTGTCAAATTGAGAGAACTAAGATAATGATGTACATTCTGTTCCAAAGGCAATCCTTTTTTAACCATGGAAGTAAGATTATTCACACACAGTGGGATTGTTCCATTGAGATTGTTATATGACAAGTCTAAGATTCGAAGACTTACTAATTGACATATTTGCGAAGGGATGGTTCCAAAAAGGTTGTTTGATTTTAGGCTAAGGGCATACAAACTTGACAAGTTTTTTCCAATCCAAACAGGAATATTACCATATAAATTGTTGGCCCCCAAGTCCAGAAGGCGTAACTTGGTGCAATTCTTCAAAGACAATGGCAATTCTCCAGAGAATTTGTTGTTGTATAAACACAACGTCATGAGTTGACCCAAACATCCAAGAGAGGGAGGAAGTGTTCCTGACAACATGTTGTTTCCTAGAACAAAAACGGTTAGTTTTTTCAAAGTCCACAAACAGTCCAGAAGTTGTCCAGATAATGAGTTACGCCCGAGGTCAAGAAATTCCAACGCTTCATACATGTGACACAAGCAAGATAGTCCTCCATGGAATTTATTTCTGGAAAGATTTATAAAATATATATCCGCTGGAAAAGCAGGTACTGGACCATAAAAGTTGTTGGAACTCAAATCCATGAAATGAAGTAGGGAAAGATTTGATAGAAAGTTTGGTAATTTCCCACTGATGTTGTTGAAAGAGAGATTTAAATAAAGCAATCCAGAAAAGCGCCATTGGTTCCAGTATTCTATAGATATTGTGTCTGAAATGCTATTGTTGGAAAGATCAAGATGAAAAAGATTTTTCATTCTTAGTATCCATTTAGGGAAATGGGGCCCTAGCTTGCAAGAGCTAAAATCTAAATACTCCAAATTCTTAGAAAGGTTTAACATGTCAGCATTCATAGGAACTCCTTCGAGTGAGTTATTTGAAAGATCTATTTTAAAAAGATGCGACTTTCCAATTTTTTCAGAGAAAACTCCTCTTAGAATATTGGAAGATAAATTTAGTTCTTGAAGCCTAGGTAGTTCCCACAGTCTGTCACTTATTGTTCCATTTAACTTATTAAAAGCTAGGTTCAAGTGTGTCAGGGAAGTAAAGTTTTGGATCTCTTCAGACAGTGATCCTGTAAACTGGTTTCCAGTAGCATCCAAGAACAATAATTCAACTGATGCACATCTAGATAAATTTTTCAAAAAATCTGAAAGTTTCCCATTTAACTTGTTATGAATGAGAGAGAGGTGTTGAAGCTTATTGCTGATTAATGGGCACAGCCAACGATACATTGACACGTTGAGATTGTTGTTATTGAGATAAAGAGTAACGATAGATGAAGATGGGTTGACAGATGAAGAATATGGTTGCATGACTTGTGAGAGGTCACATCCTATTAAACTTAAAAATGACAGTTTCTTGAGACCTATAATCATATTTACCCAGTAATTTGCTTTGGCAAGGGAAATACCATCCAATGCAAGTTTCTGCAAATTGGTGAGATTTGCAAATCCATGAGGAATGGTTCCATGAAGAGAATTTTCGGAAAGGTCAAGGTTCTTTAATTTCGCCAAGTAACTAAAAGACTCAGGAACGTTTCCACCAAAATTATTGAAACCAAGGTTAAGATTGGTCAACTGAGTCAAGTTACCAATGAACTCAGGAATGGTTCCAGTAAACAGATTTTGACCAAGGTTGAGATAAGTTAACTGAGTCATGGAACCAATGAACTTGGGAATGGTTCCATGAAAAGAATTATTGTAAAGGTTAAGGTAATTCAAGTAGGTTAAGTGAAGCAACGAAGGGCAGATCGTCTCACCTGTAAGAGACTTTCTGCTAAGATTATTGTATGCAAGGTCAAGTCCTGTGACATGACCTAATGCGTTATCGCACACGACTCCACGCCAATGACAACAATCTTCATCTTCAACTCGCCATGTCGAGAGACGGCCATTAGGATCTTCAAGAGACGCTTTGAAATCAAGAAGAGCTTTTCTCTCCTTATAGATGCACTTAGTAGCAGCTCCATGTGCTGCAACCAGTTGTTGGCCATGGGAATCGGCAGTTGTGGTTTTGAACCACAGTAATACAAGTGACAAAATAAACAAGACGTGAGTATGCATGAAGTAAAGTTAAATCTTATCTCTCACTATATATGTTTTGCAAAAATGTGTTTGCTAATCTGATAGATAAACATATATGCCCTTATGAGGCTTTATATAAGCTTATTTGAAATAGACGGATTTAAATGTGTGTGGAGCATACAAGACTAGAGATGGCTTTAAATTTAATTGGGTGGACCATACATAGCTATGTGTTTTCTTTCAAATGCTATTATGGATAAAGAAAATTGATCTGTATATTATCACGAAAAATAATTGAAATCATAATTTCGATTGTCACATCTAATTTCCAAGTGGACTCGAAAAGTCCGAATTGAATTGGAAAATGGACAGGACATTTAAACATAAACATCAGAAAACAAGAAGTCAAAAAGAAGAATTAAATTTTAAACTACTATATACACCAGACAGCTAAAACCGGTTGCACCACCAATATAAAACCATTAAGTAACCTAAACCATTTAGCTCGATGCCAACAACTGATTAGCTCTGATCAGAAGCAGAGTTGCTGCTTGAGATGCTATATAGTGTTTTCATCGACATAGGGATATCTTGGTTAAAAGATTTTTGTAGTTTACGTTCTGCATGCTACTAATTCTGTATTCGGGCGTTTACATGCTACTAAATGTATGCAAAATAACAAAATAAGCATAAACGTTACCTCCAAAATTCTCAATCAAAACGTCATCCCATCCCATCCCAACTTCAAACTCATACTTTATTTCCTACCATTAAAAGAGCCTTTCCTACAATCAATTAGAATCTCAGACATGATGGGCTTGAGCAACAGGTCAAAACACATGTGCATCATAATGTGCAATTTCATTGGAACGAGTCAAACTGACTCGGGTCAAAACAGGTCGGGTGTGACTACTTGTGTTTTTTGTTTAATTTTCGATTACATTTAATTTAATGATAACCAATATTTAACTACTTTTTCCAAACATACCATCCTTTTTTTGTTTCGGAAAGGCTCCAAACATACCATCTATAAGGGACAGATTTGTATAATTAAGAACAGCTATAAGGAAAAGATTGGTATAATTAAGAACAGCAATAAGTTAATTTAATGTGAATGATGGTAAAAAATTAAATAAAAACAGTTAGAACATTATGAATCCATCAAATAAAAGTTAAATATGACATCAAATTAACAAACGATTATAAATAACTTGAAGATACGCGCATGGATCTTTCAAGCAGTTGTTCCAGTAGAGATAAGGCAAAGTTCATACATACGTTCAGTGAGTTGGCAACATCTTGACACTTCAACAGCATCAAACTCTGGAAGTCGATTCAGGAACCCAAGGATCATCTTTTATTTAACTGACAAATAAAAAAATCTTAGTGAGTAAATAATTGTTACAAATAGGCATCAATTTAAATTAGAAAAAAACTACTAAAAGAAGCATGATCATTATCAGAACCATCCTTAACACTCCTTGGGTTATCATCCTCTGATGTTTGTCTAATTCTCTTGGGTGGGTTCTCCTTAACAATAACATTACCATGAGGAGACACAAGGCTCTGCACAAATAAAGGGGAACCAATACATGCCCCACTCTTGGACGAGCATACATCTTCATGACTTAAGAAACTCTTTTGTGGAACGTAATCCTTCATTGGTGTCAAGTAATGTATAACATCACTTTCCTCCATATCTCGCGGCATTAGCTTCCATTCATTGTCGTTTTTCAGTATCCATTTCTTAGAGGAAGTCGACAATTGATCAGATTCATATATGCATAAACATTTAAGGGACAGATTTGTATAATTAAGAACAGCTATAAGGGACAGATTGGTATAATTAAGAACAGCTATAAGTTAATTTAAAATGAAAGACGGTAAAAAATTAAATAAAAACAGTTAGAACATTATGAATCCATCAAATAAAAGTTAAATATGACATCAAATTAACAAACGATTATAAATAACTTGAAGATACGAGCATGGATCTTTTAAGCAGTCGTTCCAATATAGATAAGGCAAAGTTCATACATACGTTCAGTGAGTTGGCAACATCTTGACACTTCAACAGCATCAAAGTCTGGCAGTCGATTCAGGAACCCAAGGATCATCTTCTATTTAACTGACAAATCAGAAAATCTTAGTGAGTAAATAATTGTTACAAATAGTCATCAATTTAAATTAGAAAAAAACCACTAAAAGAAGCGATGATCATTAGCAGAACCCACCTTAACACTCCTTGGGTTATCATCCTCTGATGTTTGTCTAATTCTCTTGGGTGGTTCCTCCTTAACGATAACATTACCATGAGGAGACACAAGGCTCTGCACAAATAAAGGGGAATCAATACATGCCCCACTCTTAGACATGCATACATCTTCATGACTTAAGAAACTATTTTGTGGAATGTAATCCTTCATTGGTGTCAAGTAATGTATAACATCATTTTCCTCCATATCTCGCGTCATTAGCTTCCATTCATTGTCGTTTTTCAGTATCCATTTCTTAGAGGAAGTCGACAATTGAGATTCATATATGCATAAAACTTCTTTGATAACCCCAAGGCTAAAGCTAATAGCATCATCCGGTTGGGGGATTTCCTTAAACTCCTCTTTAGATAAATCAAATGAAAGAATTACTCTCTTTTTATTTTCTTCATCTCCCATTAACCAGTATAGCGCCCCATTGCATAAAACTCCGACAGTAGTTACAAAATAATACTTGAGTACTGGTCCAATATTTCTCCAAATATTTGATTTCAAATTTGACACTCGAAAAGATGACCGTCTTACGCCTCCTTTAAGGAACACACCTCGTATAATCTTATAATCATCTGTACGCGAATCATAACCAAAACCCCAACAAGATGAAGACACCCGATTACGAAACTCGGGGATTTGTAGTTTTTTAACTTCTCTAGTGCAAGGATTGGCTACTAAAACTTGAGCACTTATGATGCATACAAGGCCATTAGAAGAACCGACAAGATATGACCTGCAGTTTGGCATGCTAATACGAGACATAGCGATCCTTCTATGTCCAAATTTTTTATTGTTGTGATCGTTGTTGTAAGCATGGTTTAAATGAGTTTTGATGAAATAAGGAGTTGAGATTAAATCATGCCATAACTTACAAACGCTCTTACACCGAATAAGATCTCTCACGTCCAATCGTTTTAGTATTTGCTCATTAATATCCATTCCTTCTTTTTATTATTTTTATTATTTTTTGTTAATCGTAAATCAACCTTCTGATGGATCGAGCTTCGAGTTTAGGGTTGTTTGGGATTGCTTGTTTTAAAGGGTTTAAAAGATACCGTTGTTCCTAATGGGCCAAAAAATATATATATAAAAAAATAAAATAATAAAAAATGGAAGTAAAGCAAGTTTGCTAAAAATATAATGGGCCAAATTTGGGTTAAGTTCACGGATTGGGCATAAACTTTTCAAAATTTTTAATTATAGGTTACGGACTTTATCAAATACCATTATCACCATCCAAACTTTTTTGTACTGAAAAATATTACTTATTTGTGACCCGAGATAAAAAGTATATTACCCATATGGGAACCGAGATAAAAGTACATTACTCATATGAGAACCGAGATAAAAGTTTGGATGGTGATAATGGTATTTTATAAAGTCGGTAACCTATAATTGAAAATTTTAGAAAGTTTATGGCCAATCCGTGGACTTAACCCGCCAAATTTTAGGCAACCATTTTTTTGGTTGGTAACACAATAATGACATGTAATGTAATTTTTTTCCAATATTTTTACCGATTAGTTTGTTTATTTAGAGATTATAAGCAATGACAAAAATTTGGTGAAGCTTTGGTACGGTTAGTTTGTATTATTTGTGTTTAGTAGCTTGTTTTTTGAGTTATTTTAATTGTATTTTTCATTTTTTTTCTGGGGAGGGGGGGTGTTACAGTATCATTAATTGTAGTGTTGGTAACTCGATTGATATATGTATTGATACATCAATTGGTCGTACATATGACATTAAAAGTTGTATTCTTAGTTTAATTAATGCTCAAGAAAAAAAGCTTTGTGTATTATAAGTAGTTAAGAAAACTGGTGATGTGATTGATTTTTTTTTTCTTTTTCTAATAGCACCTAGATGTCAAAAGTAGGGGCATCATTATAATTTTGGATGTTATAATTAATTTAATAAATACTATATTAACAAGTAAGGGACTTGTTAGTACAAAACCGAAACCCGTAGGGATGTTGGTGTAGGGCCGGTCAAGCAAGGGAAAAAGGAGAGGGTGCGAGTGTCGTTTCTAGCAAATTAGAGGAGGTTTTTGAGTGTGACTTGGAAAACAAGTTGGTTTACTATATAATGACCTATGGGATCGTTATATCTGACGTATTTATACTCATGCCAAAAGTTCTTTATAGATCCAACTTTTACCATAGAACCCATCAAACAATCTTAGCCACTCATTTTTTTTTATCAAAATAAAAAAATAAACTTCCACCCTTTTTCTAAAACTTAAATATTTCGCAAACCGTAAATCGTTAAGCTACAAAAAAAATACCATCGCGACGAGAATTAAATTATCTTTCTATAGACATGCATTGTTATATACTTTCGACGAACTTTTTTTTCGATGAACTTTATTTTTTTCGCCCAGAAAAATCATATATGATTCGTAAGAATCATATATGATTCGATTTTAACAAATCATATATGATTCTTACGAATCATATATGATTCGTAAGAATCATATATGATTCGTAAGAATCGAATCATATATGATTTTTTACGAATCATATATGATTTTTACGAATCATATATGATTCTTTCTGGGCGGAAATTAAAAAAAAAAAAGTTCGTCGAAAAAAAAATTCGTCGAAAGTATATAACAATGTATATCTATTGAAAGATCATTTAATTCCGTCGTGATGGTATTTTTTTGTAGCTTGAAGATTTACCGTTTGCAAGATATATTGTTTTGAAAAAAAAGGTGAAAAATATAAATGGGTGACTATGATTGGTTGATAGGTTCTATGGCATGTATGGGTTGTTCATAGATCTCAACTCTTATACTCATAAAACCAAAAGAAAACCTTTGACTTTTTCCGTCCTAGTGTTTCATTCAATCGGCAGAAAACAAACTCAAAAGAGTTTGTTTATTTGTTTGACGCAAGAGACAAAGAACAAAAGCAATTAGTGCCTCGTTTGTTTATTCATGTGTTAAGATTTAGCAACCTAGTGCTCTTGCTTAACGTGTAGTGTGTACTACAATAGAGATCAACTCATTATAGTTTCTTGCACTACTAGAAATCATGCCAGCACCAACGGAATATCAGCAACAATCATTGATTCCTTGGTAAATTACTACTTTACCAACGACTTTACCAACAAAGATAAGAAAAGCATAATTTATAGTTTACCAACGACGCAATTGTTGGTGAATTCGTTGGAACATAGTTTTTATTTGGAGGGAAATTTCCCGCTAACTTTACCAAGTACTTTTTCTCAATACTTGGTTGGTAAAATCAGAAAAGTAGTGTAAGTGTGACAAAGTAAAATTTATTCCCGAAAGTAAAATTTATAAACTTTGTAATTGGTTCAAATCAAACTAAAATTTATTCGGGAAATTAAAAGTCCCTCCATCACAAAAATATCTCCCCCCAAAAACACTTTGACCTAAACATTCTAACATTTCATACTCTTTCTTTTGCAGCCCTCCCACCTAACTTTCCCAAAAGGAGGTACTTTACCAAAAGTTTACATCTCAAACCCAATCTCAGTCCTCCCACCATTTCGATTCATTGTCATCAAAAGGAGGTTGGTTTGTTTCTTTCTACTTTCTTGAACTTTTAATCAGTCACTTATGTTCTATTTTAATTCTTTATTAAATCGTTCTTTTATATGTGATACTTTATGGTTGCTGTCAAATTTTGTTTCATTAGTTTTAGAATTTTGGCTAGTTGACATTATCCTAAATAAATGTCAATTTGCTGTGATTCTTTTCTTAGTTAGTGTACATTATCCTAAATATGTTACAGACACCCAATTTTGGCTAAATGCAACTCAATTTTTTTTTTATTTTGCATTTTATTGTGGTGACATGTTTACAAATTGTTAGTGGGTCTCTTATTTGCAAGCTTACAATTTGCTTGGTTTGTTTGATTATGTGGTGACATTTTTATATTGTTGTATGATATACATTGGTTATGTTATTTATAAACTTGCACTTTGTTCAGTTAATTTGAGGTCGTGGGTAACAGAAAACATAAAAAACATCATGTCGGTTGATCGGAGTTGGATGAAACGTCGTGTCAACCCTCATGATGGTTCGATTAATCAAGAATTCAAAGATGGGGTTAAGGAGTTTTTGGACTTTGCATTCAGCCAACCGCGAGCTGTAGGTCGTGAGGCGATAAGATGTCCTTGCTTCAAGTGCGAACTATTAAAAAAGCATAAAAGGGACGATATAACACTACACCTGTACAAGTGGGGTTTCCAAGACTTTTTGTCTACCTGGTTTGCACATGGTGAAGTATCGACTCCACAGCTTCATCAAGATCATGTTACAAATGATGACGTGCAAGGGGCGACTGAGAATCATTACAGAGACATGGTGATTGATGCGGCTGGTCCTGAGTTAAGGAGGGACTTCACAAAAGAAGAACCAAACCCTGAAGCAGCAGCGTTCTTTAAGTTGTTACAGAGTGCTGACGAGCCATTATGGGATGGTTGTAAGAACCATACTAGGTTATCAGCAGTGTCTCAACTAATGAATTGCAAGTCGGACTTCAACATGAGCGAAAGCTGTTATAATCGAATCATTTCATTAGTGAAGTCCATGCTGCCAGAAGATGCGCTATTACCTGATGACTTCTATCAGTCAAAAAAAATGGTGAAAAAGTTAATACTCAAGTATGAAAAGATTGAGGCATGTCCTAATGATTGCATGCTATATTGGAAAGAACATAAATATAAGACAAAGTGTGTTGTTTGTGGTCATGCTCGCTATAAAGAACGAAAACGAGGTGAAGGAAAGTGCAACGGAGTACCTCACAAGGTGTTGCGTTATTTACCACTTGCACCTCGACTTCAAAGGCTTTTTATGTCAAAAAAGACAGCCGAACACATGTCTTGGCATAAAAAGAATCGTCGTCCAGAAGGTGTACTCACTCACCCATCAGATGGCGAGGCATGGAAACATTTTGATCGAACTCATTCTTCGTTTGCTGCAGATGGACGAAATGTGAGGTTGGGTCTCTCAACAGATGGTTTTAATCCTTTTGGGCACTCAAGTATACCTTATTCATGTTGGCCGGTATTTGTTACACCATACAACCTGTCACCATGGATGTGTATGAAAGAGGGGGTCTTATTTCTAACTCTAATTATTCCGGGTCCGAATAATCCGGGTAATAACATTGATATATACTTGAGGCCGCTAATCGATGAACTGAAAATGCTTTGGGATGGTGTTACAACATACGATGTCTCAAGGGAACAAAATTTTCAAATGAAAGCTGCTCTCTTATGGACTATAAATGACTTTCAGGTTATCACATTTAGTTAGACTTACTGACTTACTATCGTTAAATATCTTTAATCACTAAATTTGTATGTATAGTAAAATGTTTCATTTTAACTGTAGGATCGATATATGTATGACGAACCAGTTGATCCAAAATGGGCCAAGCATGTTTGGACAAAGAGGGCACAACGTCTTTGTTCAGGTACTTGGAACACTATTAGGGCCAAATGTAAGAAAGAGTCGGGCAGTGTGATCCCATCTGATTGGACAGAGTATTGTCCTGATAATATTGACCAAGAAGATTGGGATGATATTCTGAAGTCCTGTATGAAACCAGAATGGCAGAAACGTTCAAAAGTTGGAGCTGAAAATAGGAAGAAGGTGCCCGGGGTTGAAGCTGGTACAATCTCATATGTGAGACACACTGGAGGTTCTGCCAACTTCGGGATACATCGTAAGAATATGGTATGTACATGTAATTTTTTAATGGTGGAATGGGGTGGGGGTTATGGGTCACTTTTATAAATTCAAACCCGGCTCAACTCGAAACGATAAATGCCTCTTTTTTCTTGTTTCTGGTGATTACAACTAACATTGTTTTCTTCACACATCTTATGTTTTAGTTTCATTCTTGTTTTTACTACTAATATACATGATTGTAATTAAGTGATAAATTGTTTACATTTGTTTTCGTTATACTTCTTGTGCTTGATTATTTGCTCTTAGTTTTTTTGTTCATGTTTGTGAAATCTGTGTGTTCCAAGTTTTCCTTTAGTTATGGTTACCGGTGTCAAATTTAGGAGACTTCTATGTGCAGAGTGTTTCCTATGGCATGCTGAGTTAGGAGACTTCTAGGTGCAGAGTGTTTCTTGTGGCATGTTGAGTTATGGTTATTTGATATTTTGTTAGGTTTGTAATCAACTAGAGTAAGCCTTGGTGATGCCTAGTAAGTTTCATGTGCCTTTCCGACTTAAAGTTGTCTAATGTTTGCTTAGGTTGACTAACTTTCCAAATCCAAAGATGTTGATTCTTATTCTGGTCTATATGCCACTAGATTTATTTTATTGACTATATGAATCAAGCCTTCTATTTATCTAAGGTTATGTAAATCGACACTAACTGACACTAACCGTTACTTTTAACTTTTTGTAGAGGGATGAAACAGGGGTAGACCCAACAGAAATTCAGCTTTTTGAAAGGGTGCATAAACTAAACAAAGGTAAAGGTGAATGGTGTGATGCAAGGGCAAAAAATGTTCATTCTAAGTATCATGACATAGTCAAAGAAAAGAATACATCTGAAGTTGAGATAAGTGATGAAGGGATTGCGAATGATGCTAATCCACCACTTCCTGCTCCTCTTCCATTCGATGCTCAGGCTTGGGTAAATGCGACCGGTGATCCACAAAAAACTGTTTATGGATTTGGGCTTACTGAAGAAGCTGAAAACATACAAAAGCAGGTAAAACCATCTTTCACCAAGCAATCTACTTATCGTGCATCCACTTCATCCAACGATGAAAGCAACAGTGAATCTGAAATTGCTGAATTGAAGAGGGAAAATGCTAGTCTTAAAGCTAGAGAATCTGAAATTGCTGAATTGAAGAAGGAAAATGCTAGTCTTAAAGCTAGTGTTGGGCAGATCTTGAAGACATTAAACATGCAACAAGTTAACTTGCCATCTGAGGAGTAATTATCTAAGTCATCCATTAACCCATTTTTGGTATTTATTACTAAACATTATGGTAGCTTCTTATGTAATCTTTTGTTAATTCCTAACCATAGCTACCTGATGGGTTATCTTGGAAAGATCATGGACTAGCCAACTATGTATGGATTAGTACTTTAATTTGTGCAATTGACTTAGAACTTGTGTTAATTATGGAGTTGTTTGCATTAACTGGTTGTGATGTGAGCCGATATTAGATTAGAAACGATTTATATTGTTGGTAAAATCCATTTTAGCAACAAGTCGAAAGCAACTAGTGTGGTTGCTAATTTTGAGAATTACCAACAATTCTTATTGATGCGGTTTTGAATATTACCAACTGACAATAGTTTGTTGGTACTTTATATTTACCAACAACTTTGGTATGTTTGTGAAATTTAGCAACAACCTAGATATTCCTTGGTAATTTATCAACGATCGAGAAAATGTGGTTGGTATTTTAAATTAGCGACAAGGCTTTTTCCCACAACCTTGGTTCCTTGGTAAATTCGTTGGTAACACCTTTTACCAACCAGATTTGGGTGTTTACCAACGAATATCGGCCGTTGGTAGTGGCATGATTTCTAGTAGTGTTGGCGATTCAAGATCAAGATTCGGTTTTCCTAATATATCTATTGTCTTAGTAATTCAATAGATTCAAGGTTAGTATTTTATGTGGTTTAATTGTTTTCGTAATCATCAAACTAGATCCATTCCACTACGTACTCGTAGTATTAATGGTTAATTAATTGTTAAATGCCAACAATAAGTTCTGAAAATAGGCGTCTATTTAGGTTTTCACACAACTAAAAACATGAAAAAGTAGCTGAGAACAACATACATTTAAATACCAAGTTAAAAAGAAAAATCAAATACGTACAACTACATATGTGCAACCCTTTGCAACTTTGCAATGAACACTGCCACTTTTTATCGTTTTACATAAACCCAAGTTTCGAAGCGATCCAGATGGTTACACATGGCCTCCTCTATTATGGTGCCATATTTTTTTATCAAGCTCTTAAATTTAATGTATTAACCTAGCATAAAGATGTTGTTTTCAGTTTTCGTTTTGTTGGCTTAGAACTCAGATTACGGTCACACAAATCACCAGTCAAAAATCAAGAATTCCAACAATATACCATGTTCACTCGATCATGTAACGTCTTATTAGTAGACTTACAAGCAAGCAAGCAAGCAAGCAAGGAACTTGCATGCTCTTGAAAGATACGATTACAGCAGGTTGAAAATCTGGTTGCGCGAAGTCATTGGCTTCTTAATAATGGAGTTGTTTAAGGTTAATTGAATTACTAACATACTTTTATACCATAATAGCATCCCATCAACTACACAACAATATGATTCTATCTTTTCAGTATGGAAAAAGCATACTATCAGCAAGCAATCTTGACACATAGATCAGTATTCAATCAACACATACAAAAAACTTACACATAGATATAACTGTTTCATGAATGAGTCATGAAACGCCATTGGGAACAATCCAAAAGTAATGGTATTCAAACACAAAGTTTCTATGTTTTCTCTAAAGGATCTTAACAATATGGATACTTTTGCACAAAAAACAATATGGATACTTTCTATAAGATTAATTATAGAGGCTCAGATCCGGCAACCTTTGGGACGGGATAGCAATAAGTGGCTTTCTTTTCTTCAGTGTCATGCAAAATTGTTCAGAAAGGTCATGCTCATCACCCTTAGGCAAGCTCCAGTCAAACGAGTGCAATAGTGAAGCCAAGATAAACATTTGCATTTTTCTGGCCAATGGAATACCTGGACACAATCGCCTTCCGGATCCAAATGGGATGAACTTCATGTTTGTTCCACTGTAATCCCATTTGTTTGTCCCTTCGTAAGTCATGAACCTTTCAGGATTAAATTCCAATGGATTATCCCAGTATCGAGGATCACGTTGGATTGACCAAGCATTCAGAAATACAGTACAACCCTCTGGGATTGTGTATCCACCTACCATGCAATCCTTACTTGGTGAATGTGGGAGTAGGATTGGGATGGCAGGATGCAACCTTAGCGTTTCCTTAATTGTTGAATCAAGGTATATAAGTTTTGAGAGATGAGATTCTTCAACAATGCTGTTTACTCCTACAATTTCTGCTAATTCTTCTTGAATTCGTTTCAACACCTTATAATCTTGCATAATTTCTGCCATTGACCATTCAACGACGGTTGCTGTTGTTTCTGTTCCTGCAATCATAATGTCCTGATACAAACCAATTATTAATCATGTTCACTCTAGACTCAGGTCAACGACGTGCATATTCGTTTTACTTAGTTGGATCTATTTATATATGAGCAAATGACGAACCATATTCCCAAATATATTTCACTAAATGCCGAAAAAATCCCATTTTTACAAATACAAGATTTTTTTCGTACATTTACAAGATTTTTGCACTTTTGCAATTTTTTAGCGAAACTTTAGTGACTATATTCTAAAAGGACTCGAAAGACACTTTTTTAATTAGCGACTCTTTTTGGTGACACCTTTAGTGACATTTATTTACAATTTTGCAACACCTCTTGATTTTTTTGTTATGGCCTCATAGCTTGCAAGATTTTAATGTACCTTGCGAGATTAAAAAAATCGTAAAATGGTTACAATTTTCTTTTGAATATTTGCGAAAATTAGGTATCTAGGTTTTACAGGGAATTTTTGTTCTTTTCTTGATAAAAGGTTTGAGGTATGGTCCCCCCCCCCCCCTTCCTCTTTATATATAAGGTTGGTGTTTGATATAACCCGATCCCGTTTATTATGAAGAAACTCTAAAAGGTTTAAAGGTATAACATATTGGCTTTTCAATAATGTAGTAATAGTTATGAATAATTATTACCAGAAGAAGTGCCTTTATTTGTGTGATGTTAAGCGATGAAGCATCTTGTTGGTCCTTGAGATCTAACAAGATCTGTAAAAAGTCATTCCTCACATCATACCCGATTCCATCTTGTGACTTCTTGGAGTTAGATTTGACTCGATCTTCAATAATGCTTGTGAAAATTTGATCCAAGTTCTTAAGTGTCTTTTTTATGTCTCGCTCGACACTTTGTAGATCGAACCGTGCAAGACTTGGGAAGAAGTCAGACAAATTAGGACGTGACATAATATGAAGGATATTGGAAGCCGCCATCTGTAATTCAGCGACAAGATCGCTTTCTTTTGCACCTTTATATGATGTGTCGTCCCAAACCATGCGTGTTAGGACATTTGATTCAGTCAAGAAAGCTATCTCACCAATGTTGACATTAGTCCCCGTTTTATTGAAAACGTTCTTGATGGTTTTTCTAACTTCATCCATTCGGAAAGAACTACAAGATTTGAGATTCGTGTTGCTTAGCACCTCATGGACAAATATCTTACGAAGGTTACGCCAGTGTGAGTTGTTATTGGAAAACACTATGTCTTGGCCTCCGTAAGTTATTATTGAGGCTGCGATTGTTAGGTTTCGGTTGGCAAAGGTCTCATCTTGGTCTTGAACCACCGCCTTTGCTAATTCCAGATTGTTTATCACAACGTGTAGTTTGCTTCCTAAATGGAACTTAAAGATGGGTCCATAGGTATGAGACATGTCGGTGAACTGTTTGTGTAACTCATCAGGACGAAGAAATGGAATGTAGCCAACAATTGGCAAAGAACGGGGACCTGGTGGCAACGAT
Source organism: Artemisia annua (assembly GCA_014162995.1). NCBI lineage: Eukaryota > Viridiplantae > Streptophyta > Magnoliopsida > Asterales > Asteraceae > Artemisia > Artemisia annua. Next base: position 154,542 of record LBNU01012033.1, read on the forward strand.
GGTGCACCATTAGAGGAGCTCGAAAGTGTATACTTGTACCATAATGTAGCTAAGATTGCTACTGAAATGGTGATCACAAGTACCACCAGATTAAGCTCCTCATTGTTGGTGCTCATTTTTGCATCGGGGATGAAAGTGAATAGAATAATTATACAAGTTAATGGCGGCATTTTGGTGGCGGCATTTGACTTGTCACGCCAAGTTGGTGGTTGAACATTGTATTAATTGAATGTATTATTATAATTAATGGTCTTAATAATTATATGTGTACATAAGCATCAAGTCAACAACTTTAGCCTTCAGTTACCCGAATAAAATGCTAGAAGACCGACCGGAAAGTTATAAAATAACAGCCACCATCGAATAAGTCAAATTCCTTTTGGAACTGGATTTAATAAGGGAAAATTCAATAAACATTTTTTTTTTTTTTTTTGTGCAAAATTTTCAATAAGGGAAAATTCAATAAACATTTGCTAATGAAAACAATTGCCCACTTATAGATCAGGTCCAACCTAGTGATTACAAATGGCATGCCAGACTTTGGGCTTCAAGAACCATTAACTAATAGATTCCATTAGTTATCAAAATTTCGTTAACTTTAGGTTTGTTAACTAAGATTGAATTAGTTTCAGCAGCATTTGTTTTTCTAGATCCAAGGAGAAAATTTCATTAAAGATCAACATATATTTATAAAGATTAAAAAATCTAATCTTCATCCTCTAATATATTAGATCTAAGAGTGTATATTAGAACTAAGTTTAATTTAAAATTAAAAAGGATTGTTGTTTATAAAATCAAATTTAGTAATTGCATCTCTTCCATCAAAATTTACGAGATCTTGATGAATCTGATTAACACAAATACTCAAACACAAATTGTCAAGCAAAAATACCTTATACAATTTTGATATGAAGTAGCCTTGAAATAGGTATTGTTTGATAATGACAGAGGCTATCAAAATTAAACTTGTGCACACCTTGAATAATTGAGTTGGCTTTCTTGACGTGACAAACTGTCCACGTGGCTTTCATGAGCTGTCAGGAATTTTTCAAAAGAACTTTCTTTCATAATATACGTAGATAGATGTACTTTTAATTAAAAAATAAATAAATAAATAAATAAAATCAATCTGACACATATTAACTTTGTTAATGATGAAAAATGTTCTTTTCGGAAAAATCCAAAATTAAGTCGATTTAGACCGTTGCAACTCATGATCGAACGTGTAAATACTCTGTTTTTGTCTAGCAATCAAACATATTCCGTGTTACTTATTTTTGTCTAGCTATCAAACAGATTCCGTGTTAGTTAGTTGCTGATGCAAATATATTCTCTCTTTTAGTTTAATTTCTAGTGCCACTTTCAAGTCCATCAACTTTTGGGTGCTACTAACCTGCTATGGGATGTTTTTATGTTTTTAGGCCGGATATGTCTTTGTAGTGGGCACTGTAGCTATGTGGTTGCAAATGTTCGTATTTTAGCTAGAACGCTTCGTTTATGTTGAAAGTTATCTAGCAAAAAGAAGGATGATGTAGCAAAAAGAAGGATGATGTTGACCTTTCAGTTCCAATGAAAGTAGTGGAAGAGGTGAACACGAGGTTTGAGAACACTCTCTACGGTTATTTCCTTGGTCAACGCCTTGCGTTTCCTGTTGTTGATTACTATGTACGCAATGCATGGGCAAAGTTTGGTGTGCAAAAGGTAATGATGAATGCAAAGGGGTTCTTCTTCTTTAAGTTCACTTCGAAGAAAGATGTTGATGATGTGCTTGAAAACGGTCCTTGGTTGATCAGAAATGTTCCTATTATTCTTAAACCATGGAATTTGAACACAAATCTACTTAAAGAAGATTTGACTAACATCCCGGTGTGGGTCAAGTTTCATGATGTTCCCCTTGCTATGTTTTCTGATGATGGCCTCAGTCTTCTAGCCACTCTGATTGGCATGCCCAAAAGGTTAGATGCTTTTACAAGCCAAATGTGCAAGGAATCGTGGGGCCGTAGTAGTTTTGCTAGATGCATGATAGAAGTGAAGTCGGATGAGGTGTTGCGGGAAAGCCTCACTGTTGAGATACCATTACTTGATGGTTCGGGTTCGACTGTTGAGAAGATTCGGGTTGAGTATGAATGGAAACCACCTCGGTGTGATAACTGTAAGATTTTTGGTCATACCCTGAGTGATTGTCCTAAAATCGTTGCACCTCCAGTTCAATCTACTAAGTCTGTTAATGATGGTTTCATGGCTGTCAATCATAGAAAGAAAGGTAAGCAAGGTGGTTCTACAACTCAGGGTAATAGAGGGTTTACTAAACCAGTTGTGGGTAAGCAGTTTCAATATCAACCCAAGAAGACTCCAACTGAGCCTAAGAAGGTGGATGACACTAAGAAGAGGACTTCTGAAGTGCCTAGTACGAGTGGCACGAAGATTTCTACATCTAATCAATTTGATGCCCTTAATATTGATGATGCGGATGCCTTTGGTACTCCGTCTAATGATAACTATAAGGATGTGGATGCTGGTAGTTCAATGGAAGGTAATGCGGATAAGTCTAGTAAGACAGCTAGTACAATTGAAGTTAATAAGGATGAGTCTAATAAGACAGGTAATACTGTGGAAGTTAATGAGGAAGAGTCTAGTAAGGGTTCTACTCCTATTGTTGAGAAAATTGGTAAGCTTGAAAAGCTACTTATTGATGGTAGAGCAACTCTTGTGGATGATGATGGTCATCCTATCCCGTCGACCTCTGCCACTAAGAGGGTAAACCCATTTTCAAAGGTAGGAGAAATTTTGGTGTCTGATTCTGAAGACGAGGTTGCCAACTCATTTGATGAGTCTGCTAATCTTTTTGGTGGGGGCAAGAGTTTGAACAAGATTATGATGACTATGATGATTATGCGAACCAGGTGTATGATCTTCCAGGTAATTTGGATGCTTTTAATGCCATTTATGGTACCAAGCTTCAAGGCCCTAGGAAGTAATTCAATTCGTTGTTATTATGTTATCATTTGAGTTGTGGTTTGATTTCTAGTATTTAGAAATTAGGAAGTATCTTGTTATGTAAGCTTTTAGCCTATGTAACGGGCTGAGATGTGGGACTTCACCCATATCCATTGTACTTAAAAGTTTTTTGGCTAATATATTTACCAGGGTGCAGGATTACTCCCCTTTACCCAAAAAAAAAGTTATCTAGCACACTGTGTGTTCGATTTAGGTCTGTAAAGATGTGGTCTTAACTAGCTTATTTGTTGTTTTGAAATAAAATTGTTCGTCTGCTGCCAAAAAAAAGTTACGAAGTCTGACATTGAGAATTGGTCCCTTGAAAGTAGTTTGCTGGAAAAGTAGATCTTGGGCTCATGCTCATACGTACACCGCATAAATTTAAGCATTGCAGTTACCCTATTTGACACAACACAGAAAATGGCCTCCCATGGCATTGATGTAAATTTTATTGATATTAGACATGGTGTTGCATCATCTTTAATTTTAGAATGTTATATTCCAAGCACAAAATAGCAACACATTTAAGTAGTATAAAAAAAACTATAACATATAAGGAGAAAACCAGCAATATGGGAAAGTGCAACCCTGTGCAATTTTGCATCAAAAACTACCAACCTTACTTAAATCCAATCTTTCAAGATGTTAATGAAATGAAAATATGCATGTCTCCCACTTTTACATAAATCCAATCTTTCAATTCAAGATGTTAATGAAATATAAAACCATCGTGGAAATTCATCATCATCATCACTCACATGTTCTTCAAGATGTTGTCCTTCTGACCTTTCATCTCCAGGACATTTTCTGGTTAGTGGAGGTCCACATAGCCCAACATTTCCAGAATAGCTTAATGGTCCGAAGGATTGGAGTTGAGTGCTAGATGGAATTCGTCCCGACATGTTGTTGTATGAAAAGTCTAGGTAATCCAACGAAGTCATTCCAGACATGCTCGACAGTATACTTCTTGATAAACTGTTTCTAGACATATCCAAAATCAGAAGGTTTTTCATGTGGCCAATCTTCAGCGGAACCTCTCTAGTTAGTGCATTATTTGAGCAATTCAGTGCAAGCAGTTCATAAGATCGGCTAATTCATACGGGATTGATCCATCTAAGTTGTTGCAAGTCAATATTCTTCAACAATGCAAGGTTACTTCTGAATTCACGTTCATTCCCCTAAACGATCATAAGTACCTATTGATTTGTACGCAGGTTTATACATATGTATGCTTCCTTGCTGGAATTCTTCATTTTTTTGGGTAAAAGGTCAAAAGACCCGGTAAATATATTACTCTAGAAAAACGTTTAAGTACAAAGGATACGGGTGAATCCCATATCTCAGCTCGTTACATATATAGGCGGAAAAGCTTACATAAAAAGATACTTCCAATTCTCTAAGTAAGAAAAACCACTACTCAAACGATACCATTAGACTCCTGAAAACAAAATTACTTTCTACCAAGACCTTGGAGCTTGATATCATACGTGTCATATAAAGCATCCAAATTCCCTGGAAGATCATAGACTTGATCCGCTTAGTCATCATAATCATCTTCACGATCATAATCATCACCAAATAGGTTCATGGACTCATCAAACGTATTCACAACCTCGTCTTCATCACTGTCTAAAAAAAAATCTCTCCTAGAGAATGAGTTAGCCCTCTTAGCAAAAGAAGTAGATCCTGGATAATCAACCTTTTGAATAGGATGACCATCATCATCCACAAGAGTAGCTTTCCCATCAATAAGTAGTTTTTCAAGCTCCCCAATTTTCTTAACTATAGGAGTAGAACCAACTTCCCTTGTTCCTATTGAATCACTCACAGGCGGTTCTTGTGATGCATTACCAGTCTCTAAAGACCCGTTCTCCTTAGCTTCCTTTGGAATACCAGAATTCACATCCTTAGTCACTTCATTGGTACCAAAGTCATCCGTATCATCCATATGAAGGGCATCAAACCGGTTTGATGTAGCAATCTTCGTACCACTCGTACTAGCTACATCAGCGGCCTTCTTCTTTGTAGTATCCACCTTCTTGGGTTCAGGAGGAGGTGCTTTAGGATGATACCTAAACCTAGGACCCATAGCAGGTTTAGTAAAACCTCCTTTACCCGGAGCATTGTGGCCACCATTCTTACCCTTATTCTTGTTATTGATCATTTGAAAACCATCATTAACACTCTGTTTAGGCTAAGTAAGAGGTGGAACAGACTTAGGACAATCAAGCAGCGTATGACCAAAAAGCTTACACGTATCAAACCGAGGCGGTTTCCACTCGTATTCAACCCGATTTTTTTCAATAGTAGAACCCATCCCATCAAGTAATGGTATCTCAACAGTGAGGCTCTCCCTATGTGCCTGATCCGCCTTGACTTCAATCAAGCACCTAACAAAACTACTTCGACCCCATGATTCCAAGCACATTTGACTAGTATAAGCATCTAACATTTTCGGCGTACCAATCAATCTGGCTAGAAGATTAAGACCATCATCAGAGAACATAGCAAGCGGGACATCATGGAATTTAACCCACACCGGAATGTTGGTCAAATCCTGTTTGAGGAGATTAGTGTTTAAAGTCTAATTTTTAAGTATTATAGGCNAGTGAGGCTCTCCCTATGTGCCTGATCCGCCTTGACTTCAATCAAGCACCTAACAAAACTACTTCGACCCCATGATTCCAAGCACATTTGACTAGTATAAGCATCTAACATTTTCGGCGTACCAATCAATCTGGCTAGAAGATTAAGACCATCATCAGAGAACATAGCAAGCGGGACATCATGGAATTTAACCCACACCGGAATGTTGGTCAAATCCTGTTTGAGGAGATTAGTGTTTAAAGTCTAATTTTTAAGTATTATAGGCAGATTCCTAATCATCCACGGGCCGTTCTCAAGTAAATCTTCCACACCTTTCTGAAAGGTAAACTTAAAGAAGAAGAAGACCTTCGCATTCGTCATAACCTTTTGAATGCCATACTTAGCCCACGCATTGCGCACATCATAATCAACAACTGGAAAAGCATTACGTTTACCAAGAAAATAACCATATAACGCATTCTCAAATTTGGAATTTATCTCTTCTACCACTTTCATAGGCACAGACAAATCCACATCATTCGATTTCTTGCTACACTCCAGCCTACGAAAGTTAGTCGATTTTTTCTTAGGTACCTTGGAAGTCGCACCAGCATATGATGTAGGCGGCTGTTTCAATTCACCCTCGGCATTCTCTAATTGGACCTTATGCATTGCATTATCAAAATCCTCACAAGCATTCTCGACAACCATATCAATACCATTCAGTTGGCTAACAGCCCCAAGTGTACCAAACTTCTGTGATTGCGTAGTGACATCAAAACTCGCCAAGGGAGAAGCAATCTGTGGTGAAGGAGTAGAAGTAGCTTTAGGACCTTTATCATCAGAATCAATGCCATTAGTAATAAGCGATGCAAGTGAAATTGGCTCCACTTGCTTTGTTGCAGCAGGTTCAGAAACCACATCATTCGACGTAACACTAGAATTAATAACATAATTCCCATCGTTAACAGCAGAAGAAGTCATACCTTTAGTTGCGTCATCGGACACACTCAAGTTGGTTAAAAAATCCTTATTCATCTCTCTTACAACCCACGTACAATAAATAGCCCGAAACCTGAATCAATCAAATACTAAAACACGCATGTAAGCAGAACCAATGAAAAAGAAAGAAAACCCTAACTGAAAAGTTAGGGTTTTAAACGTTGAAGCTTCTGTAACTAACCTCCCACCATGATGATAGAAACCAGATGTAAGTTAAATCACAGAAAATAAGCCTTCAAGCCAATGAAAGGAGAAAAAGCGAGCAGATTATCAATTTCTCCTATGTCACCAATCAAGAGAATAAATCCTGTGTAATATGGAAGCAGTTAAAGAGAATAAAAAAACAATGACCGACCCACGATTCACCAATAATGAATTGAAATCAGTCAACACCCACGAGAACCTTAAACTAATAAATTAGTTTGAAGAATTTTAGTGGAGAACGATTAAAAAATTAAGAAAGATAGGGAATCGTTATAATGGTGTAATATAGTTTAGGTGTTGATGAACTATATAAGATTACAAGGCTATGGGTTTAAGTCCTGCCCAGACAAATGTATGTGATTTTGCCTATTTGCTTTATCTTGTCGTACTGTTTTGTTACAAGCTAAACTAAATGACATTGCAAGTCTAAGCCGTTGCTTGATAAAACTATGTGATTTAGCGTTGAATGATTATTTACGCTGGATGATTAAAGACTCTAAACCAGATGTTTCTGAATGATAAGATGATGTTTTGACAAGTGCCCTGAAAGCATATTTTTATCAGCCAAGTTTACTATTTTAACATTTTGTATAGGAATATATTTTTTTTAAATTATTATCAGTTTTTTCTTTTTTTTAAAAAGCAATTATTATCATTTTTAAATGTTACAAGTCAATACGTTTATTGTTCGAAGTAGGTGCCAAAAGTTAGATATTAAAATGCTAAATCAATAATAATACATGACAATATAAAGTTATTATAATAAAAGATGTTCAAAAGACCCATTGAATCATTTTCCAACTCTTGGATGCTGTGTCATTAACCTCCTAGTAGAATGACTAAGTGCATGAAAAAATGCTATCAAACAAAACCCAACACTGACCGATTTAGCATTTGGCCCGTTAAGAACCTATTAAACAGCCCCTTAGGCTACATTTATATCCAAATAGGGGGAGGCTGTTGGATCCATTCAGTCCCCAAGCAACCATAAACAAGGATTTGAATACAAATTAACCTAAGTGTTAGAAGACCTTCAACAACAATCAATTCACTGAGTGAAAAGTTGCTCAGTGAGTCACCTTCAGGATGCTTAGGACAAGTCTAAGAAGAAAGCCTCTCCACTCAGTGAGGCAGAACTCAGTGAATGGCGCCTAAACCAAAGAAGAAGGTGATGGGTTCAGTGAGTGATGATAATAACTCACTGAACCCCTAAGACTCCATAACAACTAGAGTGCATTGATTAAAGACTGAAGACTGAAGGCCTGAAGACTGAAGAATGGGCGGGACAAAGCGGGAAACGTTTGAAAGGCTAAGATGGTGTCCTTATCAACCTGAAGTCAAACTTTTCCTAAAAGGCAAAATGTCAGGACAGTGTCATCACTGTTCCTCAGAAAGGTGTATTGTCTTATACCCAAAATAGCCTAATGTAACATAGTATTTTGTCTTCACTAGCTTAGGTTATCTTTTGTTTTTATCATAACGGTTGAAAATACTTGTGTATAAATAGGAAACATAAGAGAGGAGTAAAAGTGGACNATATATATATATATATATATATATATATATATATATATATATATATATATATATATATATATATATATATATATATATATATATATATATATGTAGGGGAAGGTTAATGTGAGATGTTTCTTAAAGTTGTAAAAATAAGAACTAATATAGACCATTAGATCAATTGATTGGTCTTTGATGAGATTAACTTTAAGTAAATGACATAAGAGCAGTTAAATAAAACTTCAAGGGTATTTTGGGGACTTTAATTCAAAACTAAAACAAATGCCATTAATGTTACGTACAACTTGCTCTTTAATGTCTGATTTTTACAATTTTATAGGAAACACCAATTAATTTCCACCTTTAGATTATTCTTTTTAAATATATTGTTACACAATTTAAAAACCACCATGAATTAAGATGTATCTTCTTCAAACAAAGTATCAACTTTAAAACTCCGACCCAGATTTGCAACAAGTTCTTATACTCCAACTAAAAAAAACAAAAACTGGTACATCTTTTCAATAACTATGGACTAATACACCATTACATAGATCAAAACCTTTATAGCAAATCTGGTACATAAACAAATTCCGGTACACCGGATGTATTGTGTACAAAATCCGGCACAAAAACAGATACCGGTACACCGGATATGTTGTGTACCAAATCTGGTTCATAAACAGATCAAAACCTATTTGCAGCAGTTGTCTACAAATCTGGTACATTAACCGATGTTTGCTACATAAACAGATCCGGTGTACCGGTGTACCGATGTACCGGTGACGGCAACAACACCACTAAAATAGGCGGCGTGGGAAAATCCTTGCGACAATCGCGGCACAACAGCAACAACGGACCTAAATACAACCATGGTCAACGGATCTAAGCACGTTGATGATAACCGAGGCACCGGAAAACTACCAATAATGGTGCCGGTGATAACCGGAGCCGTTTTTGCTTTATTTGCAGGATTTCACTATTGGTAAACACCAGATCTGTCCCTATACCATAAACCAACTGGTACACTCTTGTTCATAAACACACTGATAAAATACACAAGGCGATACACCGTGGCGGCGACTAGGCTTTCAGTGGCACCATCAAATATCGTCTATCGGTGACAACCAAAGGTTGTTTAAGGAGAATAGAAATTATTTATCTTTTGTTTTTGGTTGTAGTTCTGTGGCAACAAAAGATGGCCATCGATGGAAAATATGAAAAAAAAAACTAGATCTTGAAAATGAAGATATAATCTTTTTTAATCTCATGGTAGACTAGTAGTGGCTTTGGAAGTTGGAACAAATCACTGAACATTTTTTTTTTTTATTATTTTGATGTGGATAGGTGACAACAATGAAAGAAGGAAATCATTATAAAAATGAAAAAAGGGATAAATGAGAGAGAAAGGCACGTATTTAAGATGTCAAGATTGAATGATATGATGCATTGAAAGATTACTAAAATGCCCTCAAAGCTATATAAATTAATGTTTATTATTATTTTTTTTTCTTTTTTTGTGATTTAAATATATTGCCACATGCCCTCCTCCTATTGGTTTTTGCATTGATCTTATTTTTAGAACTTTAAGGATGATCTTATATGAACTCAACTCTATATATGTATGTATATATATATATATATATATATGTATATATATATATATATATATATATATATATATATATATATATATATATATATATATATATATATATATATATATATATATATATATATATATATATATATATATATATATATATATATATATATATATATATATATAGGGTAGGGTTCTAGAGAAAAGTGTATTTCGATAGAAAAGTGAGAAAATAACTGTGATGCACTAAAATAAACACTGTGATGCACCGTTTTTTCTTTTAACTGTGATGCAATAAAATAAAAATTGGTGCATCACAGTTAAAAATTTTAATGCATCACAATTATTTTCTACTTTTCTACCGAAATGCACTTTTCTCTTGATCCGAACACTATATATATATATATATATATATATATATATATATATATATATATATATATATATATATATATATATATATATATATATATATATATATATATTAATTATTATCAGTTTTTCCTTTTTTTAAAAAAGTAATTATTATCATTTTGATGTATATCTCTAAACTAACTGTTAAAAGTCAATACGTTTATTGTTGCAAATTTTATATATGCGTATGTGATTATTAATGTGTTCAAAGTAGGTGCCAAAAGTTAGATATTAAAATGTTAAATCAATAATAATATATGACAAGGTAAAGTTATTATACAAAAAGATCGATCTTCAAAAGACCCACTGAATCATTTTGCATCTCTTGGATGCTGTGCCATTAACCTCCTAGTAAAATGACTAAGCGCCAGAAAAATGCTATTCCCTCCGTCTTATATTTATAGTTCACATTTCCTTTTAGGGTTGTTCCAAATTAATTGTCCACTTTCCAAAAATAAATAGGGAATATAGATCAAGTTTACCATATTAACCTTACTTGGGTTTATTATTACAAACTTTAAAGAAGTTATAAATTAATTGTTTAAGGGTAAAACTGTATTTTTTGCAAAAAGTAAGAAAGAGAAGGTTGTAATGATGATGTTTTCTTAAACTTTGTGTTTTTTGTCTGTGAACAATAATTTTGGGACGGAGGGAGTATGAAACCATCACTGACCAATATAGCATTTGGCTTATTAAGAAGGTATCAAACAGCCTGGCCCAAATCAAAGATAGAGTTCTAAACTTTATTTACGAAAGTTATTCGAGTTGTAAATCTATACTAAATATAAAATCAAAATGGTTAATGTGGAAATGTGAAAAAGTCAATATGTGAATGTTGAAAATTTTATATTAAGCAAGAAAAAATTAAAACATCATAATAAAGGAAACTTTAGATTAACGAAATGTTTTGAGTCTCTTTTATGGCAACACTTCAAAAGAAACTATTAATAGACATCGAAAACTGGGTTGACCCAGGACACTTCAAACCCGGTGGGTTGACCCGGTTTAATTTGACCCTCTTTTAACCCAACCCGTCGGGTTGACCCGGTTTATATTGACCCATTTTTTGACGGAAACGGTTCAACCGGTTAAACCACCCGGGTCGAACTGGGTTTCAAAACATTATGTTTAATCTTCAAATCCTCAAACTTTTATTATTTTTTGTTTATAACCTTTTTTCTTGTCCAATACCACCGGTACCTGAAATGCATCTCCTTCGCCCGCGCGAGAGACCCATAAACTTTTTTTGTCACTAAAACTATCTGCCAATATAAAATTCTGTTATTATGCACGAGTACTCGTCTATTAGTATAAATGGGTGCATATCTAAAATTAATCCACAAATCCACAAGTTGAAGTTTGAAAGTTATATTAAAATGAATATAGCCATTACACATGTTATATAATTTTTTACACATGTTTAGTATTTTTTAAATGCAATATTTAAGTAATGAATTATATAAAATTATCTTCTCCATCAAGTATTTTTTACACATGTTCATTATTAAAATAAACGTCGATTGCTATCAAAAATTAATGGATATCAAACACGGTTGAAGTTTGAAAGTTATATTAAAATGAATATAATCATTACAATTGCTAGTTAAGATCGAGACACATTTGAGATGGTCAATTTCTCAGAAATTAGAAAGGACAAACTAAACTTTTTTTAATAGATATTCTTCTTCATATTTCATGAGCCAACAAATTACAATGCATTTTTTTATTGCAATTAAGGAAACATGGAAAACACATATATGATCCCATGCAAAAGACCATAACTTCCACTACTACACAATACACTAAAATAAATCCTCTTTATTTTGGAAATGCTGGAAATTAACCTTAACCATGACCCGAATGGTTTGGTTATTCTTGGACTGATTATCTCCATTGTTGGGCTCGATATTACAAAAATCGTCTTCGTTACTGCCCATATATAGCATAGCTCGTATCACATTGCTACATATAGAGGCTCACATCAGGCAACCTTTGAGACGGGATAACAAAGAGTGGTTTTCTTTTATTTAGTGTCACGCCAAAATTTTCAGAAAGATCGTGCTCTTCACCCTTTGGCAAGCTCCAGTTAAACGAGTGCAAGAGCGAAGCCAAGATAAACATCTGCATTTTCTCAGCCAATACAATACCTGGGCATAATCTTCTCCCTGAACCGAATGGGAAGAACTTCAAATTATTTCCATTGTAGTCCCATTTACCTGTCAAGAACCTCTCAGGTTTGAACTCCAAGGGATTCTCCCAGTATCGAGGATCCTGTTGGATTGACCAAACATTCAAAAAGACGGTACAATCCTTTGGAATTGTGTATCCACCAACCACGCAAGCCTTGCTTGACGACCTTGGGACTAAGAAAGGAGTTACAGGGTGCAACCGGAATGTTTCCTTAACTGTTGCATCTAGGTATTGTAGTTTCGGAAGATGAGATTCCTCCACAATGTTGTTTAGTCCTACAACTTCTGCTAATTCTTCTTGTACCCTTTTCAGTACGTTATGATTTTTCAAAATCTCCGCCATTGCCCATTCTGAAAGTTTGGCTGTTGTTTCTGTTCCAGCAATCATAACGTCCTAATAGAATAATATTTGACCATATCGGTATATTATAAGTTTTAAAGAAAAAAAAAAAAAAAAAAAAAGTTCAAAATCACTCAGACTAACTAGTTACATTAAGAATAAAACTTACCACCAGAATCGCCTTAATTTGGGTGATGTTTACTGATTTGGCATCTCCTTTGTCTTTGAGATCTAATAAGATCTGTAAAAAATCTTTCTTGCCATCATGAACTTCATCCTTTGACCTTCTGGAGTTAGATTTGATTCGATCATCAATCATGTTTTCAATTATTGCGTCTAACTTCTGAAGTTGCTTCTTCATGTCCCGCTCGACACCTTGTAGATCAAACCTCCCAAGACTAGGGAAAAAATCAGATAAATTCGGCCGTCCAAAAATTTCAGCGATGATTGAAGCCGCCATCTGTAACTCAAGTCCAAGATTGACACCGTTTGACATTTCATCTGGTTTGTTTTCCATAACCATGCTTGTTAGGACATTCGCTTCTGTCAAGAAAGAAATCTGGCTAATGTTTACCGTTGTACCAATTTTACTAAAAACATTCTTGATTGTCTTTCTAACTTCATCCCTTCGGAAAGAACCACATGCTTCAAGATTCGTGTTGCTTAAGACCTCATGGACAAATATTTTACGCAGGTTACGCCAGTTTGAGTTGTGTTTAGAAAATACTATATCTTGGCCACCATAAGTTATTACTGAGGAAGCAACGGTCATATCATGGTTAGCAAATGTCTCATCGTTGTCACGAACCACTTCTTTTGCTAACTCTGGAGTGTTTATCACAACGTGAAGCTTGCTTCCTAGATAGAACTTAAATATGGGGCCATAGGTGTGTGCCATGTTAGTGAATTGTTTGTGCAAGTCGGGACCAAGAAATGGAAGGTACCCAACAATTGGCAAGGAACGAGGACCGGGTGGCAATGGTGGCGATGAGCTAGTGCGGGTTAATTTGTACCATAAAATGGCCAAGACTAGTACCGAAACTGTGGCCACTACCATTATGATCTCGTTATCGTTATTTAGTTGTGCCATTTTTGCAAATACTGTGTGAGTTCAGTGGTGCACTTATAGCCAAGATCCGGCCATGCTTGTTACTCTGTAATAATAGATATGTTTGTCCGGTTCACACAAGACAATGAACTTAGAATCAAATTGACATTTGACAATAATGTATTTTGGAAGTCAAAATGAGCGGGCTGCAGTGCTATTTCCGTGGTGGCAGAGGATTTTATAGAAAAACGCAACTCGTGAAGGCATCGTGTATTTATCTCCAAAGGGAAATTACCAACGACAAATGTGTGGTGGCCTAGAATCACAATCTTTAGAGCATGTCCAACAATAACTTGGGTTAAACTTTATCACACTGTCACGTCAGCGCCACATCAGCTTTAACACTTTCACCTTAACTCACAAAAAAACACCCCTAATCATAACTCAACCTTAACTGAACAACAATTTACAAAAACACCCTTNGTTAACACGCCGTGTTAACACGGCTTTAACTTACGCATGCACAATGGTTAACACGAGGTTAACGCACGTTAAATCCCATTTAACGCAAGTCATGCGTGATTGATGTACATGCTCTTACTGGTTTTTCTCATTCCAATATTATTGTTGTATCTTTCCTATTTTGTATGTTCTCAAACTGTTGTCCGCAACTAAATATAATAGTTAAAATTGTTTAAGTTTACTATTATATTATACAGTACTAGTTAAAAGATATGTAAAATCACGGAAAAGTTAAAAAAATTATACATAGTCGATATCTTACATACTCCGTATATAATAAGAAAGTAGAACGAAACCAATAAACAAATTATGCCGGATACAATAAATATATAGAAAACATACATACGGTTAGTCTAACAATTGCCCGGATAAGATAAAAGATCATAAAAACATTACAAATATGTTTTAGTATATTGTGTTACTCATTTTGACATACGTGTTGACGATACACAAAGACGTTTGGTTGAAATTGTTGATAATATAAAATACAATTAAAAACCAATTAAAATAAAAATAAAAACGAAACTTTTTTGGCCTTTTGCTAATTGGCACCGCGCCAGGAAACTTACTTGAGAAATGGCACAGGGGCGGTGTGGTGGCACCGAATGGCTCAAGCCATTTGGTGTCCACATAATATTGGTGAATCTTTTTGCGTTACCAAACCCCTTCCTCTTATAACATGAAATGCAAAAGTCAAATTGGTACCAAGCCTTGGTTCTTGTTCCAATTTATCATATACTGTATGTCACTATATCTTACTAATAGTTGACATTAAAATTATTGATCCAAAAAAATCAATTATATTAGTCATGTTAAAGAAATATCTTATTTTGGAGAATAGTTCTTTGTTTGAGTGAAGTACATCTCAAAGTTATTTGTCTAATGGACCAAGTGTTATTTAATTGTTGCTAATCAATATAAAAGCGAGCTTTATGTTAAGCTTAAGCTCGTACTCGAGCTCACTGAGCTGAACCTCGAATAGAGCTTTTAGCGAGCCGGAGCTCATTTACACTCGGCCATAGATAATTAAACAATCTAAAATACATTACATCTAGAAATCAATAATCAATTTGGTGGGCATGCCAAGTCACTACTGAGCATTATTTTGGTATTTTTGTTTAGCTTGAAATTTAGTTTTCTTTTGAAAATATGTTTTCAACATTTCTATTTTTTGTTTCAGCTTTTTATTTTTCACTTTTTGTTTTTTCTTTCATATATAGTATACGCGGGTACCCTGTGACAATTAACCGGAGAAGTAGATCTCAATGAGGCTTGATTTACCAGTTTGTATCGATTTCAACGGGTCCTCTTTGGTTCATTTTCGGATGGCTTTCATTGGTTAGTCGAACCGGTGACGACACCGGTTCCCAGTTGAACCCGTTGGTCCGGTCCGGTTTTCAAAACTATATGTACCATTAACTTGTTAGCTTGTATGAAACTTTGTGTGTTTTATTAATTTGTATAATGTGTGTAATAACATGTACTTTTCATTTTAGTGTGTTTTGAAAATAACATTAATTAGTGTGTTTAATTATTTTATATTCTGGATTATGTTGTAGCTTGTTTAAATTTTATATTGTGAAAATTTTATTGTACTTTTTAGTAAGAGGGTTTAGTTGTTTGTATTTAATTTGGTAGATATGCTTTTAGTTAGTTGTATAATATGGATAAATCACTGTACTTTTAAGTAATGAGGTGTTTTAATAAGAGTATTAATTACGCTATACATTTCTATCACCTTTGATTAATTTTCAACATTCAACGATTAAACATTTCACCTTGATCATATACCTTTTATAAATAGTATAGATAAAAGATTCACTAAGAAATTATCCACAAAACAGTGTGTACATTATAATTGGTTATATCATAATTCATAAACACATTCTATATTCCCCCATAATAATTTGGAAGATACCACCTATATGAAAGTGTAGCACGGTCATCATAAATCAATTTACAAAACAGCAATTTGATCCATCTCTGCTGCTCGTGGGTTGGTTTATTATGTGAAAGGGTCGACTTGGTGTCAACTGCATAATCTTCATAGGCTGCTTCATGACAACCAAGCGCAGCTCCACCTGTGATTCTCAAGATTTTTGGACCAAGATGCATCCCACTCCACCTCTTTAGCAGTACTGCATGCCACACTTGGACCATTGGGAACTGTTAAACTTGATGCATTCTGCTTGCAATTCAAGACATAAAAGTATACCTTATGAGAAGATAATTTTCTAATGAATACAGTTGGGTCATTAAACAAACACACTACCACTCTGTCGCGAATGGTCTCAGAGGAGGTAAGTCGACCCATTACTTATGAGAACCAATACATCTATAAAGAAACTAGTACCCCAAGTATACTTAAAACAACAATATTATAGAAACATAAACTTGGTTTTACACACAATACTTTAAAGGTTCACAGTAGAATATGGTACACATTTGATCAACATACAGAAAAGGACTTATATTTAGGTAGGATTTTGCTTAAACGATCAATCAATAGTTACCAGACAACAGTGGAACTAAAACTTAACATTCCTAACCATGTTGACCGTTAAGAGTTTTGCATTATTAATTGTAGAGGCTTGCATCCGACAACCTTATAGACGGGATAGCGATGAGTGATTTTCTTTTCTTTAGTGTAATACCAACTAATCTTTCCGAAAGGTCATGCTCTTCGCCATTTGGCAAGCTCCAGTTAAACGAGTGCAAGAGTGAAGCTAATATAAACATTTGCATTTTTTCAGCGAGTGGAATGCCCGCACATATTCTTCTCCCTGATCCAAACGGGAAGAAATTCAAATTTTTACCAGTGTAATCCCATTTGTTCGTCTCCTCATAAGTCAAGAACCTCTCAGGCTTGAAATCCAAGGGATTGTCCCAATAACGAGGATCCCGATGGATTGACCAAACATTTAGAAAGACCGTGCAACCCTTTGGGATTCTATATCCACCTACCGTGCAATCCCGACTTGGTGATCGTGGTAAAAGTAAAGGGGCTACAGGGTGCAGCCGAAGTGTTTCCTTAATTGTGGCATCTAGGTATCTCAATTTTGGAATATGAGATTCTTCAACTATGTTATTTACCCCTACTATTTCTTCCAATTCTTCTTGAATCCTTTTCATTACAGTGTGATTCTTCATAATTTCCGCCATTGTCCATTCTATGAGTGTTGCTGTTGTCTCTGTTCCTGCAATCATAATATTCTGATGCAACAAAATTTCAGTTTAGCCTTCAAACAAAACTTAACAAAATGAAGAATATATGTTATATAAATAACGTACCGAGAGAAGTGCCTTTATCTGGATGAGGTTAAGTGATGTTGGATCTTTTTGGTCTTTGAGATCTAATAACATTTGTAAAAAATCTTTCTTTGCATTATCTCCAACTCCATCTTGTGACATTTTGGAGTTAGATTTGCTTCGATCTTCAATGATTCTTGTAAAAATTTTATCCAACTTGTTTCGTTGCATCAACATTTCGCGCTTGATACCTTGTAGATCAAACCACGCAAGACTAGGGAAAAAATCAGACAAGTTTGGCTGTCCAAATATCTCAGTGACGTTTGCTGACACCATCTGTAACTCAACTCCAAAATCGCTATCATGTGTTCCTTTAACATATGTGTTTTCCCAAAGCATGCTTGTTATGACGTTTGCTTCTGTCAAGAAAGTAATCTCACTAATGTTGACTTTTGTACCAATTTTACTAAAAATATTATTGATGGTTTTTCTAACTTCATCTCTTCGAAAACAACGGCATGCTTCAAGATTCTTGTTGCTTAGGACCTTATGGACAAATATCTTACGAAGGTTACGCCAATTGGAGTTGTTGTTGGATATTAGTAAATCTCGGCCTTCGTAACTATAAGCTGAGGCTGCAACTGTTTGGTCGCGGTTAGAAAAGACCTCATCTAGGTCACGAACCACCACCTTTGCTAATTCAGGAGTGTTTATGACGATATGAAGCTTGCTTCCCAAATAGATCTTGAAGATGGGGCCATAGGTGTGAGCCAGGTTGGTGAACTGTTTGTGCAACTCAGGATTAAGAAACGGAAGGTACCCAACAATTGGCAAGGAACGAGGACCTGGCGGCAATGTTTGTGAGGAGCTTGAAAGTGACAAAGTGTACCATAGTATAGCAATGATTGCCACTGAAATGGTGACTATTGCCATTGTAAACTCGTTGTTGTTGCTCACTTGCCACCACCATGTCCCGAGATTGTTTAGTAGTACCATTTTTGCAATGATAGAATACTTTTTTTGGAACGACAAAAACTCAATTTAAGATCAACGNTCTTCCAATTCTTCTTGAATCCTTTTCATTACAGTGTGATTCTTCATAATTTCCGCCATTGTCCATTCTATGAGTGTTGCTGTTGTCTCTGTTCCTGCAATCATAATATTCTGATGCAACAAAATTTCAGTTTAGCCTTCAAACAAAACTTAACAAAATGAAGAATATATGTTATATAAATAACGTACGGAGAGAAGTGCCTTTATCTGGATGAGGTTAAGTGATGTTGGATCTTTTTGGTCTTTGAGATCTAATAACATTTGTAAAAAATCTTTCTTTGCATTATCCCCAACTCCATCTTGTGACATTTTGGAGTTAGATTTGCTTCGATCTTCAATGATTCTTGTAAAAATTTTATCCAACTTGTTTCGTTGCATCAACATTTCGCGCTTGATACCTTGTAGATCTAACCACGCAAGACTAGGGAAAAAATCAGACAAGTTTGGCTGTCCAAATATCTCAGTGACCTTTGCTGACACCATCTGTAACTCAACTCCAAAATCGCTATCATGTGTTCCTTTAACATATGTGTTTTCCCAAAGCATGCTTGTTATGACGTTTGCTTCTGTCAAGAAAGTAATCTCACTAATGTTGACTTTTGTACCAATTTTACTAAAAATATTATTGATGGTTTTTCTAACTTCATCTCTTCGAAAACAACGGCATGCTTCAAGATTCTTATTGCTTAGGACCTTATGGACAAATATCTTACGAAGGTTACGCCAATTGGAGTTGTTGTTGGATATTAGTAAATCTCGGCCTTCGTAACTATAAGCTGAGGCTGCAACTGTTTGGTCGCGGTTAGAAAAGACCTCATCTAGGTCACGAACCACCACCTTTGCTAATTCAGGAGTGTTTATGACGATATGAAGCTTGCTTCCCAAATAGATCTTGAAGATGGGGCCATAGGTGTGAGCCAGGTTGGTGAACTGTTTGTGCAACTCAGGATTAAGAAACGGAAGGTACCCAACAATTGGCAAGGAACGAGGACCTGGCGGCAATGTTTGTGAGGAGCTTGAAAGTGACAAAGTGTACCATAGTATAGCAATGATTGCCACTGAAATGGTGACTATTGCCATTGTAAACTCGTTGTTGTTGCTCACTTGCCACCACCATGTCCCGAGATTGTTTAGTAGTACCATTTTTGCAATGATAGAATACTTTTTTTGGAACGACAAAAACTCAATTTAAGATCAACGAACTCAGCTAGGTACTAGATAGAATACAGGGATTACAAGCCAAAACAACTAGGTTTATTGTTAGATAAATGAGATGTTAAGCTCACAAAAAATTGCTCACAAAAAGTTATTTCGGCAAAATAATAAATCACTCAAAAAAAATTTTTTTATATAACATTAAGCTTGAAACTCTTATATTATTTTGTAGACTCAGTGGTACATACTACAACATCTTTGGTCAACCTTAATTTATAGGCTAAATCAAATAATGAATAGAGCTTGACTTGAATACAAGACACGGGTGGGATAACTACAAATTTATGAAATCATTAGACTCTGTCTCTTTAAAGTGTGTTTATTGATGAAATAATACAAGTCTATCATCAGTTACTTCCTGTGCAATTTTAACTAAATGAAATCTTTTGGCCTGTAGTATCAAATGTATGTTTATAGATGGGGTGTCCTTTTATCGTAGTTCGATTGGTATTTATGTTGTTGTTCAAAAGAAATTGTGTCCGAAAAGTATTAACGCATGTAAACAAGATGATATATATTGGTTTTATTCATATGTAAAGTCTGTTTGAAATTTCCATCCCTACATTTCTTGAACTCTTCAATGTGACGTCCATCTATAGTTTTTTGGGTTTTTATATTAAAATGGAAAACATTCTTTCTTTCTGATGCTATTCTGAAAGTGTTTATGTTGTTTTGAACTACTTATCCTTGTTTAGAGCTGTGGAACAATCTAAATAAACTCGTATTCACGGAAAATTTTATTCCCTCAAAGTGTTTGATGAAATATTTGAATTACTGATTGAGTGGATTTATACCAAATGCATTAATGAAAACCACATAGTTTTTTCTACAGAATTTTTTGTTATATTATGTGATTTGTGTTAGAAATCTATATTTACATTCTAAGTTTTAACTTGAAAGTCTAGTAAAATAGTGATTGAATAGAGTAAAGTTGCAAGTAAAAGTAAGTAAAGTAAAATAACTCTCAATACCATCTTCCACGGGTTATGGGTCCGAATACCGTCTTCAACGGTGTATGGGGGAGGTTGAGACGTAGACAACCTTACCCCTACCCAAGGTAGAGAGGCTGCTTCCGGTTCTACCAAAGGTAGAAAAGGACCTCCGGCCTTGCAATGGGTGAGGATCGAACCCTTGACCTCCAGAGGTAAGGGTGTTAACCACTTGATCCAACCTCGCTCTTAGAGTAAAGTTGCAAGTGAAGAGACTAAAAGAGTGCATTCCTAAGATCAAGTTGTAAGGGAAGGTCTAGGTCTAAGGTTTTCATCAACCCCACCCGGCCTCGCCTCCGATTTCAGCAAAATTGCGTATTGTTTTTGTTGTCCAAAATTTTGATCAAATGTATCATGATTGAATTTAACTCAAGTTGTACTTCATTCCTTTATGTGAGTTTTGTGGTGCTTGCCCAAGAACTAATTATGTTTTGTTTTGAATTTTCAAGACCACCTAAAGTCTTCATTTTTAGTCTCGGTTTTGGTTTAGCATTTGGGCCCATTCTTAAGAACTAATTATGTTTTGTTTTGAATTTTCAAGACCACCTAAAGTCTTCATTTTTAGTCTTGGTTTTGGTTTAGCAATTGGGCCCATTTGCTGTCTTTTGATTTAGAGAATGCTACATCCACAAAAGATTTACACAAATAAATCCACAAAAGAGTTATGTCATATGTTGATTGGTGGAGCAAAGAAAAGAGAGGGAAAACATATTCAAACACACCAATCAACATATGACACATTTCTTTTGTGGATTTCTTTTTGTAAATCCTCTGTGAATGTAGCACTACTCTTTGATTTATATCACACGTATTGAAGGGTAAAGTATCATAAGATAGAAAAGATGTTTATAACTACAAATGTTAAAGACTTAAAGTCTAATTTGGATTGTTAACTTATTTCTTCATCATTTTCCACAAAACATGACAAATTTATTTTTCGGATTTTTGAACAACGAAAAAATTAAACACAAATTTGGGACCATCTACTTCAGATTGACTAGACATATTGCATCATTCAATTTCTATCCATAAAATGAAATACAAGACTTTGAAGTAGCTTTATGCAGTGGGTGTTCTGATCTTTATTTTCAACTAAGAGATATTTCGGTGAGAATAATATAATTAGATAATCATTACTCTGTATGTATTTAAACTTAAAGTATAAAATTGTTGTTTAACGATTTAATTAAGCTAAAGCATGTATTACTGGGTCGGTCCAATTTTCAAGTCAAATAAAATATACTAATAACTTGAATGCAAACCTAAACCATGTCCACAATAAACACAGAACACAATTCATTCATCTTGATCTAAACAACTTATATTGGCTTAAATAGTTAATCAAATGCAGTAGAAATTCAAATGACCAATTAATTTACCTATGCAGATTACTCTTCGAATCAAATTCTCTTTATAAAAGAAAAACTTGTAAATTTAACATTTCTAAAATTTGGTTGAGGCATTTCAAAAAACATTTTGTGGGTCATGAGAAAACTAAAGTTTTATAAGCAATAAAAGAAGAGAACCATGTATGAATAAATTTATCCACTAGTATAGTGTTGAAAATAGCTACAGGTGATCGATTTGTCAAGCATAAATCTGACAGGAGAAATCCCAAATGAAGTTACCAATCTGCATGGGAGTATTAGTATTAGACTTGTCAAACAACTCTCTAGATGGAAAGATTCCACGAGACATTGGTCAGAAATGACAGCTTTTAACTTTGAATTTATCAAGAAACATGTGTTCATTGCAAAATTGGCAGTCCAAGGCCGGTGATGGGGGAGTGCAACAATTGCGGTGGCACAGGGCCACACTTTTAGAGAGGCCTCACTTTTGTAAATTTTGTTATATACATAGAAAGGTTTCAATGATCTTTTTTTTATTATTACACCAACATCATTTTTATATTATCCGGCTGTTCATATCCTTTACATAATAGTTGTGTTTCTTATTTTTGGAATATGAGGTTCCACTAATTTTTTTGTATCATACACGGTAACAGCTCCAATTACTTAGGAAAATAACACTCAAATACTACAAAGAAAAGCGAAAACAAAAACTAAATTGGAGACTTTTCTCCCCAACGATATGTAGGAAAGAAAGGATCCCAGACGACCCGAAGCTACAACTTACACATCAACTACTATCAAGCAAAACTACTTCTCTCAGCAACCCCCCTTTAAAATCAACAAAATGAACATTAGACAACACCAATAATATGAACCTACTGACCATGCAGTCAACCTACTCTCCTTTTGGTCCCTGTAATATATACCTATTTATAATTACTTAGAACAAATTACTTTAAATCTACATGCTTATGTTTTACATTGAAATGAAAATTCTAAGTTGTTTATCATCGAGTAGTGTTTTTTGCAACTCAAATAACGCGTGATTTTCAAATATCCAAGTTTCGACATATAGTTTTGACATGTTTTAGTAATAACTGAAATTGTTCATGTCATACTTGCCATCCACAATGTCACATAAAATTCCTAATGGATTATGGATTGCCGTGTAAGTTGTTGAGAATGATTGATTAGAGAGTGTCAATCATGAACCGTAAATAGCCGGATAACAAATGCTAGGCGAATAACAGTATTAATATTTATTATTGCATAATTAAACATTTATTAACGTATGATCAAACTGAGATTGTCCGTGTCATACTTGCTAATCTCTTTCATGTTACTAATAAATTTTTTATATATAATTAGGTTTTCGTCATCGGCAGGGCCTTCTTTATATGGCCACCTAAATCAACGAGACGGCCCTGAAACTTGCAAAAGTCGTATATGTTTCAAAGTTTATTTCTGTAGCACTTATAGTTGATCTGCTTTGTATGTGCTTTTCCTATACTTATTATTCTTCTTATTATGTTGGTAGAGATAATGTATTGTAATATCATGCTTCGCACTTGTGTTTGTACAGGGGTTTTTAAGGCCGCGTTAATAAGAGTACCACTAACACCATGGGTGGCCATGTGTAAAATCCGTTAACAAAAGTTCGTGCATGATGAATGTTGTTGTTGGCAGAGCAGAAGTGTGAATCTCAAACACACTAACAAAAGAGGGCTTAAAACAATGAATCCTGCAAACAGCTTTTTTGGCTAAACGTCCATTGTTGTATTGATTAAAGTTTGAATGGTTGATGAGCGACTTGACTGTAATTAATTGTCAGAAACAATCATTGAATGGTAAAATAATAATAATAATAATAATAATAATAATAATAATAATAATAATAATAATAATAATAATAATAATAATAATAATAATAAGAGTAAATTCAATAATAATAATAATAATAATTGGACGTTGAAGTTAGGAAATCTTTTGGCCTGTATTATCAAATATATGTTTACAGATGGGGTGTCTTTTTATCCCAGTTCGATTGGTATTTATGTTGTTGTTCAAAAGAAATTGTGTCCGAAAAGTATTAACGCATGTAAACAAGATGTTATTTATTCGTTTTATTCATATGTAAAGTCTGCTTCAAATTTCCATCCCTACATATCTTGAACTCTTCAACGTGATGTCCATCTATAGTTTTTTGGGTTTTTATGTTAAAATGGGGGAAAGCATTATTTCTTTCTGATGCTATTCTGAAAGTGTTTATGTTGTTTCGAACTACTTACCCTTGTTTAGAGCTGTAGCGCAACCTAAATAAACTCATATTAACGGAAACTTTTATGCCCTCCAAGTGTTTGATGAAATATTTGAATTACTGATTGAATGGATTTATACCAAACGTATTAAATAAGGTTTTATATCACACGTATTGAGGGAGAAAGTATCACAAGATAGAAAAGATGTTTATAACTACAAATTTTAAATACTTTTAAAGTCTAATTTGGATT